>WUQG02200201.1:0-21945 GCA_011317285.2 Androctonus mauritanicus
TTTATTTTTTGAAGCGGATAGTTACAACCAAAGATCGCGTAACGTCACTATCAGTTGAGAGTGAGATGGAGTATAGTGTAGTTGTAAAAGATCACAGATATACAAACTTAAAATTAATATTACACACTTTATAATAAATGTTCAAAAACCACCTTCCACTTCAATACACAATGCAATTTGTCTGTGAATTGTGTGAATAGCTCATTGTGTTTATTCTCAAGTGTTGAAGTAGTCAAAATGCAATTGAGAAATATCTATTCTGTTTCCACTTTTCTCTCATAGACCATCACTTTCATCCACTTCTATAAATAACACAATAAAGGATTTAGTTCCAGAGATCTTGATGGCAAATCAATATTTTGATTTCTGAAGCCCATGACAATCTGTCAGTCATGAAAACAACCATCAATGTGTACTCTCACTGCATAGGAGAAATGTGGAGGAGCTCTGTCATGTAAAAAGTATATATTAAACTGTGTAAACATCCACTGCATATTATAAGACACAATTATAAACTATAATTTCTTATTTTTGATTGACTAACAATTGTTACATAGATCAAAGGTCATACAGTATGTGAACTGTTGCTAGCTCAGAAACCATTCAGAATCAAACCTATGTTTATATGATTTTTATTCATACACAGCTCTGCTTTCAATTCTCAATTGTGACTTTTCATAACAACTCAATCTTTATATTTATAAACAATTTTTAATTTTAAATTTAGAATTTGAAAAGAAATTTATAATGGTAAGTTCTATAAATGTGTTGTTAGACAACTGCTTTCAGTTATATTTTATATAGATTTGACTGGAAGTTTATAAACTGTAAACTTCTGTAATGTCTAAAATCTTATGAATTAGGTTATTGTATACACTATTGAATGTATGTGCAGTTTGAAAGCTCTTGGTGAGTACAGGTATTTTCCTATTTTTGCATATCTGGTTTCCACAAAATTCAATTTTATGTAAAACATTTTCATAATTTTTATTTCTCAAAAATATAGCATAAATATTTACTGTACTTTTAAGTCACAAGTATGAATTTGTTAGTTTATAACATTTAAAAGTTCATGTTGTTTAATTAAATTTAAATAACATGAAATTTTAATATGTTTTGTTTTAGGATCTTAAGTATCTTTATCGATCCTGATACAATATCATTCCATACCACATTGTATCACAGTCAGGGAACAGTATGGTACCATAACATTGTATATGTGTAATCATTGTAATCCACTTAATTCTAGGAGTTTTTGATCCAGAAATTTTGCTAAAATATTATATTTCACTTACACAAAATTCAGATTACATAAAAAATTTTGTTCCTAATTATTTGTGTAAACTGGAAATACCTGTACGTCGAAACTGGCTGATATTGCAAATTCCTATCTGAAATATGAAGAAAATTTTCTGATTGAATTAAGATTGTTTCAGAGAATAAATACGTTTTTATCATTAATGGAACAATACAAAAACTATTTAAAAAGTTTTATTGATTAAATTTGAATTCAACAGTCGTCATTATTAATAACAGTGATGATTTTAATCCAAAGACGACTGATAGGATTTTAGTTTAAGACAATTTTTTCCAAAGAACAGTTTAATTATTAATAATATCCATATACTGGATTTAAATTTAATTATTGATATTTTTAATTCAATTTTTGTAAAAAATCTTTCTAATTGAATCTTTATAATTAGTGAATTTAAGAATAAATTTGGTTAAATTCTATTAATCATATATTTATATTTTGATTTATTACTAAATAATTATTATTTGGAATTATTCAAGATTTATTTTATACTGCGCTTCTAAATTAGTTCAAAACTAAATTAAAAGTGCATTTAAAATTTTGCAATATTTTTTAATACTTGTTTTAATGTTACGTTAATTAATTTCCGATATATAATAAATTAAAAATAATTTATTTAGGCCATAGAAAGAAATGCTTTCTTAGAAAACGAATTGGATGATAAAGAAACATTAAAAGTGATGGTCCAAAGGCTGAAAGACGAAGCAAGAGGTAGTATTTTGTTTTTTTTTTTGTTTTGTTTTTAGTCGTGAATTTTTAATTTATGACAGAAATCGATTTTTGTTTTAATTGGCATAAAAATAAAAAAGAAACACGAGTAATAAATATAATTCAAAATAAAACCGATTGCATTAAAGAAAAGAGTTTGCAGAAAAATTTTTAAAATTAATATCGAAAGGAAATAGGAGATTATAAGAAATCAGTTTAATAATGATACGATAAATACTATTTGAGTTTAAAGGACAGTGGAGTAGACTGATTAGATTAAAGTTAATTTCTTAATATAATCTTGATATATATTGTACTAAGAAGTGGACATTTTTGTTGAGATAGTGCAAAACATCTGTAATCAACCTTTGAATCCAGTGACTCATCCGAGACTTCAAAGCACATTATTATAATATCGCCTGGCTTGTGTTGTTATTAATCATATGATGTCATTTTGATATCTTAATGATGTCACAGTTGCGTAATAGTGTCTGTATATATAAAGTATATTAAAATTATGTCCCAAAAATGACTATGCTGTGCCAGATAACCAGCTAATAAAAAAAATTATTGACTTTATCAAATGAATAAATTTAATTTGAACTATCTTATCTATTGATAAAAAAAATTTATTTAAAAATAATTATCAATATGTTTTGTTTGTTTAGAAAATGATTTCATAGTTTAGAGCTTAAATATTGAATAAATTTATAAATAATAAATTGATTTAAAAGTAAATAATAACAAATAAAATCTTAAGCGATTGTTGATTTTTTTTTATAGATTGTAATTTAAAGGAGGAAAATTGAATAGACAAACTTGAAATAATCTTAAAATGATCATTTAATTAATTAATTTATGCTCGTAACTTAATCTCTCGATGATTTCAAAAAAGAATCTGTTTAAAAATAAATAGAAACTGTGAATATTTTGATTTTTTTTCTATAATACAGTGCATATAAATTAATGACGACGAGAGAGGAGTAGGTAGATAATATATCGATAAAAAAATTTGAAATTATCTTTTTTAACTGATAGTTATATAGATCGGCATATTGCCGATAAAAAGTGTTTCTTTATTTAAATACTGTATAACGTAACGTAAAATATACTGGAATAAAAAAAAAGTTAAGGATAAATAATATATATGTTTTAAAATATTTTAATTTCGGTAGATAATAAAAATTTGTAATTATTATGAATTTCAGATCTCAAACAAGAATTGAAAATTCATCAGTCAGGCAAACTTAATAACATATCACAATATTTGGATGAGAATTCAAAATTAGAAAGTTTGGAGAAGTGTAATGAAAGAACAGAGGAAGACGAAAAAATAAATACAATCACTAAATGTAAGTTATTCGAAAATAAATTTATAATACAGGTAGTTCTCGGTTTACAAGTTCCTGCAATTGCAAGTTTTTTCTTAAACGTGAATGATCAAAATAATTGAAAATATGAGCATTCATTACAATAAATAAATGCTAAACATTCATAAAAAGATATTTCAAACCATATACTTAGTTATTCAATACAATATGATTGGTTTGTAGCAAAAACTCTGACGTCTGCTACAGTTTGGAAAAATAAAACAGGCAGTTGAGAAGCAGACGTAGCACGCTGTCTGGTTTTAATCAACGTATTATATAAATAACTTCTATTCTTCAATTGTGCCTAAGGCAGTAATTCATCTATATTAAAGATTATCTATTATTCTAAAAATTTTTATTCTTCATTATTATTGATATTGTACTTTGCTTGATTTTAAAGGCTGTGTTTTCATTTCTTTAGATAAACAAATTATTGTTTAATCATAAACAATTGATTTTATTGGCTTGTACTTGATTTCATTACGATCAAAATGCATTGCCGAGACTGATCCCTGATTTTAAAGTTATGATTATAGGAAATCGATTCTAGGCTTATGAGTTCTTAATTTATGACCTCACTCCAAGAATGAATTAACTCATAAAGTCGGGAATTATCTGTAATATGTAACTAAATAATAATTTATTTAATATCTTATGACTCACTTGTTTAAAGATAAATTCCTATAAAAATGGATGTTTTTTTTAAATTTTTCTTTTTCTTTTTTTTCAACAGGTTTAATAGATAATCACGAAAAGCCAACCGTAACTCCTGCAACACGAATTTCTGCTCTAAATATTGTTGGAGATCTATTAAGGAAAGTTGGTGTAAGTTTGTTTTTTATAAATATTCGACTCGTTTTTTTTATATAATAAATTAAACATAATGCATAGTTTTACTTATTAAATAAATAACAGATAATGGCACAGGAATAATAAATTAAAATAAGTATGATTTTGAAGAAAAAAATTCTAAGAACTAATATCAGAGTGAAAATGTATTAATGCTGCTAATTTCAAAAAATCAATTTGATGCATTTTTTGTCAAATCGACATAAATTCTAACTATGAAAATTAATTAAAAATTTTATATCGATCTCTATGCATCACTATAGACTTCTATATTAATAATCTGTATGCTCAGTTTAATCTATTTTTTTAATGTGTAAATAAAATGCGTTGAACATTTATAAATAATAGCAGTAGAGCTATTTGTGGTCATGAATTAGCAGGTTATTATTCGATTCAAAACTGTGCTTTTTTATTATGTTGATAGATAACTCTGATACACTTTATAAAATAAACATATTTAGTTTGCTACAAAAATGTGTGCGTGCATGTTTGTGCACACGTATAGTTTAGAAATTTTGTTGTGTTTCAGAATCTCTGAATCTGATTTTGCTCTGCATTCTGAATGTCTTTCTTTCTATCTTTTGTCCTGATTTCAATATTGAACTTGACTTGATTTAGTTAGTTTTATTGTTCCGTGTAATGAATTAAAAAAAATTTATAAATAGATTAAAGCAATAACATGCTTTGCTACACAACAAAAGTTTTATGATATTTGATTTTTGGATTTTTCTTAAAATATAAAACACCAGTCAGAATAATAATATAGGTATTCGTCTTTTAGTAGATACAAATATTCATAAGACTTAATTTTACCGAAAGCGTGACATTATAAATCATAAATTGCATACATTATATTTTATATAAACTATAATGAAATTTTTTGCAAAAAACTATTGCATGTTATTTGCCAAAGCAGTTCAGATATGCAAAACTTAAAGACCATCTTCCGAAAAAAGTTTTTCGATATCTTAAGGCTAAATTAATGTATAGCAACTTAATTTTTGAAAAATCATCATCTTTAACCAAAGAATTATCAGGGTTAGCAAAGAAACGAAAGATTGCAAATATGAAAATGTTTGATTTATATATTGCATTTTTGTGGTGATGATAGAACATATCAGATTAGCATACCAACACCTATTTTTTTTTATTTTTTTACAATATTATTAAAACCAAAATTATTCATAATTAAGTAAAACCGTTAGCTAAATGTTGTTTTAATAACTAAAAGACTAAAATCTTGATGCCAATTTGTTTGAATGAGCAAGAAACTTGATACATTTTTACGTCATAAGTACATACGACATGAACAACGACATAAAATGCATAGAGGAAATTATTAAATAGTCGTGAAAAGACGTTAACAAAAATATAATCTATGACTATTTATTATATAAATATTGCTATAATTGAATGAAATTCGTCGAGCAATGATATTCTTTCTTAGCATTTACATTTATATAAACATTTTGTGTGGGAATATCTATATCTTTTAGTTTTAGCTTATTTGAAATAATTATAGTCAAAAGTATAACGAAAAAATTCTTTATTCAAATTTTTTTGAATAAGAGTTGTCATGGTTTGATAGGATAATCTTCCTGATAATTATAAAATATGAGCCCTTCAGTGATAAATATTTTATTGTTTAAAGAGTTGTATTTTCATGAGAAAACTTTAACAAGCACTTTTAAGTTACTACATTAAAGAATATTTTGAAATGTATAAATTTTATTAATTTCGATACGCACCTTTAAATATAAAAAATAGATCATTTTAATATGTTCAGATTTATCTTGATCAATATTTATTTTAGGAGTATTGTTAAGCATATTTTATTATGTATTTGTGACGAATATCCCCATCAATGTATTAAAATTGGAATAAATATTACTGTAACCATTTTATGAATTTGATTTTTAAAAAGTATTCAAAAATTTATTCTCTGATGTTAATAGAAAAATAAAATTCAAATCTTGAAGAATGAGAAAAGGTATAAACAATCAGATGTAATTCCTGCTCTTGCAGTTAACTACTCTGTGCCATAAATGTAAGAACTGCAACAGATTTTTTCCTTTCTGATGAACAGAAAACTGAGAAATTTATTTTTAAAGAGAATTTTTTCATAAAAAATGGTGTGTGTGTGTGTTCGTCTGTCCATTCACAAGATATTTTGAGAATTTAAATCTTAAAGGGCAGCACAGTTATTTTAATAAGTTTCTCATACAACTTAATAACAATTTCACATATACTTTATGCAAATGGTATTATGTTACGTTCAGATAATTTTAATATTAAATTTCCTTATTAATTTTTTGAAAGATTATTTTTCTTAAAAATGGCAATTATACATTTTTCATTTATAATAGATAGTGTAACTAAAAAAAAAATGAATAAAGAAAATAAAATTCAATCGTTTTGAAAGATTTTTATCAAAAATTACTTTGCATAATCATCAGATATAATCCGAACACTATTCTTATTAAGAATGCATCAGGTTGTCATACTTACAATAACTTCTGCTACATACTATAGGTCCCTGACTTATGTGGTTAATTCATCCATAAAATAAATGAATTAACCACATAAGTCAGGGACCTATAGTAACTGCATAGGATAGTAATAACAATGTTTACAGACAGATAGATGTAAGCATTGTTAAGTTTTCTGTGCAGGACTTATTAAAATAAAAGATCTTTCCTTATTTTATATATTGTCTCTAAAAGTCAATATTTAAAATTATTTGATCAAAATAATTTAAACTTGAATTTTTTAAAAATATCAATATCATCGTACAGCCTCGGGTTTATTGTTGGCAATTTTATATTGGTTAAATTTAAGGAATACATTCAATAAACGAATATATGAAAATATTATTAATGACTCCATACTTGTTATTAATGAGTAACTATATAAACCCATAAAAAACTATACAGATTTGTATAAAAAAAATATTTTGACATTAAATTATAATTTAAAAAAAAATTTCAATATACAGTATTGTAATTTCATATGCTAAATTAAGTCGATAGTTGCAGAACAGCACTATGGATAGCAAACTATTCTTAGTATTAATGTTGTAATAAATTGTGTTACAGTAGTTATTACAGGTATTCCTATTTATGGAAATAATCGGGACAGTTTTTTATATAATCTGTATTTTGCCTAAGTGGGGGAAATTTTTTAATAAAAATTCCAAATCAAGAACTCCCCAGGTTAGGTGGTGTGCACCCGCACTATGCTAAGGCACTATATTCTTCCCCGACTGAAAAGGAGACATTACTGGTATAATATTATTATTATTAAGATTCTTATATTTGAAAAAAATTTTTAATTATGTGAAGTTGATTGTACACATATCTAATATAAACTACAGTCTTACTTTATATATATATCCTTCCTCATTGATAGACAATGTATACATTGTGTAACATTGTTTTGAATTTTATCATAATGATTACATAACAATTTTCAGAAATTTGATTTTTACGTAATCTGTAAGAACTTGTATTATTTATTGCAGTTTTAATACATTGATGGTACTCATCGGAATAAAATCTTTTACAGTAATATTTAATCATACGAATCCGACGAGCATTAAAATATATTTTGTATAAGGTTACGTGTAAGCGATAATCATTACATCTCAAAAGATTTAACAGCTGTTTATCTTTCTAGATTACTATATGAACATCTCATGAAAATAAAATTTAGAATAAGCAAAAAAAATTTTTTTTATATTTAAATATTCTGAAATTTATTATTATTATTGAGATTTTTATTGATTAATAATTAAATTACTACTTGTATGTTTGTTTACATTTTATTAATCTTATGCAAGAATGAAAATTAATTTGGAATGTTTTTATCTATATTTTTATAATGTAATTTTTAATCTTAGAACCGGTTATTAACAAAGTGACATACCGAAATTAGTTTTTGTTAATGATTTAATATTAGCTAGTAGTTAGTTATAAGATTTTACTTTATAATGAAGTAATAGTTGTTTGTGTGTAATATGTAAATATTGCATGCATTCGTTTCTGCCTTATTCTTTTCAGCTGTTATTAACTGCAAGTTTTCTTACAAGCTTAGAATTGTTTCATTATGTTATTTTTGGACACTGCAATAATTTTCTGGTAATTTTTGCATTTAACTGAATTTTTTTCTTTCGTATATTATCTTATTTCTTTTTTTTCTTTTCCCTTTCTCTCTTCGTCTACCAGGTTCACGTTGTCATATTGGCGGTGGGGATTAACCAAACAAAATTACGAAGTCAGTCTCTAATACCCGACTAACACCCTCTAGTTGGCTAATTGTTTTTAAGTAGTTAATTATTTTTATTGCCTCTTATTACAGGGATTTCTGAGTGGTGCCGTAAAATCCCTTCCTTCCAAATGTTAAACTAACATTCTTAATATTAAATTAAGCTTTTAGTATTAAATATATATATTACATTAAGAATGTTGTTAATACTTTAAACATTTCTCCGGTTATATAATTTTTAACCAAATATTTTTTTTAACAACCTTCTATCTGCTGTCAGATTATTTGAACTCTACCCGGAATTTTTAGATTCTGGATAAAATTTGTCGGGAAGGTCAAGGTAAATATTAACAAAATATATATCATCGAATATATATTATGAGTTTTATATGCTGTTTCTAAGTATAAAACGCAAAAATTGTTACAGTAGTGTACCATAATGCTATAATTCTAAAACGTCTCTTTTTTGAAAATGTAGGGAAAATAATACTAACAAAAGACTTTTCGTTTACAGTTAATCCAAAAATCCATTTCATTCATTGCACAAATCAAAAAGAACTTTTGCAAGCACTATGATACGATTTGGATACCAAGCATTAATTAAAATAAAAATCGTAATTTGGTTTTAATTCTTATATAATTGTATTTTGTCTGCTGTCAACAAAAGAATATAAGGCTCTAATTGCGATTCATTTGAGTCAAACATTCTCGTCTGAGAGCGGTTGATAATGTTTGTTCGTTAATTGGTAGTAACTGTTATAACACAAAACATAATTTTCTTTTTTCTATATAATGTCTCTGCAAAAAAACTCTAGAAATTAAATATTTCGTACTTGTCATACTCATTGTGAAGGAATGCAAGCTTAACAATGATACTAAATAAAAATATAATTTAATCATTCAAAATTAAAGTATATTTGTATTTAGTATCATCATTAAACTTGCATCATTGTTTGTTAATATCGTAAGTTTAGTTTTAAAAATTCAATCAAAGTATGAATTGCATTTACATTGTGTAAAAAAAATTAATTTTTTTTATATAATTGTTGTGTATCGCTTTGTACACATCACCTGTATAATATTTTAAAGGCTAATTTTTTGTGCAAATTATTAAATATTTTAATTTTCTGAAGACAGGTGCAGTCGCACAGAATAACAAGCAAGTAGCCATACACGCAATACAAAAAACTGTATGAATTTCGGAGAAAGTTTTTTCTCTTGTGAGATACCGTTTTGAAATGTTTGCTAATCGCAATCTGCAGACTACGGGCTGAGAAGCACTGTTCTATTTGGAAAATAATTGTTAAAAGGAATGTTTTAAACTTAATTTTTGTGTAATTATAGTTGTTTTATCGTTAAAAAGTAACTAAATTTTAACTGCCGATAAAATGAATGTTTTTAGTTTTAGGAAAACAAAAAAAAAATAATAATTTAATGGAATCAATTATATAAATTTTTGAATAAAAGAAAATTTTGAAACATCCAAGTTTGCTATAGCTAGTCAAGGGATCTACCATATTATGATCTGCATAAAAATATATACAACAGTTTTAACTGAGTACTAAAATTATTTTGTAACATTGTTGATGTTAATTCTCTTTTAAATTCTGATAATTAATAAAGAATTTATTATAAATGGAAAAATTTTATTACAATATGAATTAAACAAAAATAAGCACTATAAGCAGGAAGATGATAATTTGTAAAACCTAGTTAGTTCTGCTGCTTATACAAATTAAATTTATTGAAACAATACTTTTTTTGAAATTGCTATAATCTCTCTAAGGCTGGCCGCAAACTAGTCGACGGCATCGACTGTGATCTGACGTCGGATGCACTCATTGCGTGATCATTTCGTAAGACATGGCTAGCTGCGATCTTGGCTAAGTTGTTAAATCAGTGTCACTTGTGACTTTGAGAAATGTTGATTGGCTGTGAAAACAAACAAATGTTTGGTTTACCCATTGAGTAATGGTGATGTATTCAATAGAATATTTCTATTAATATTCTGGATTCTTGTAATCTAGAAGAACTACAGTATATATATATACACTGTAAGCATAAATAAGACATCTGTGTATCTACACAAATGTCTTATCTGAGATAACTTTAGATCATTAACTAAAAAACCTATTATTTACTTCTTATGAAAGTCTGTAATAAAACTTTTGTCTTCAAAAATCCGATGAACTTATGCTTTCCATAATTTCAACTTAACTTAATCCAAAAGCATGTGTACTGAATGACAATATTCAAATAGACATACTCAACTTTCTGAAGTTTTCAGTGCGCATGTCCCATCGCACCAAATATCTAACATGTTTGACGTTCGGGATATTGCTTGCTCTGCCTCTTTTTCTTCAGAGGTGTCGATGTGGGTGCAACGAGTATGCAACGAAACGTCGTACGCACAATTTTGGTACGATGTCGAATGCGATCGGATCGTTGCAATATCGACTAGTTTGCAGCCGACCTAAGACAGCTCGTTTACTTACATTTAATAGATGCAGGGTATATATTTATAATAATTAAGAAAACATATTTCTTCTGTACAACTAACAAAATCATTTTATTACATCAGCTTAAATATACATTTAATGCTAATAACATTGATAATTAGTTCCATAAAAATCATTTATGAATATGAAAATGCATGATAAAGATTTAATCCATTCCGAGACTATCAAATATCGATTGTTCTTATCAAAAACTGAATGTTTAAAAGACCTGATACTAGTGAGACTGTAGTGCATGGAATTTTGGTTTTTGTGGCGGTGGAATAATCTTAAAATAAATCTGATTAGAGAATGTTCTGATATCTGAAAGTTCAATATAGAGATTTTATATTATTCAGTGAAATTTTGAATATGTGTTGTTTTAATTACTTGGAATTTATTAATATTTACATAATTAACTAATTGTATACTTAATCAAATTAAAAATTGTAAATTCTTACGTTTTCTTGGATTTGAATTTTTTTTAAGCTGCTTTAAGAAAAAGATTACCAGAGTTTCCCAATTTACTTAAAATTAAAAATAATAAAGTCGAGTTTACTTTTTTTACAGAAAATTGCAACTAAAATTAATTATTTCCATAATAATGAAATTATTAAGAACAAGAATTTGTATGATTAAAGTAGTTGAAATGATATAGGGATATAAATCTTTTCTTTGGTAGAGAGAGAGAATTTTGTCAGTCCCAATATACTGCTAAGTTGCAGAATCTGCATTTTGTTGTTTAACTCTGGTAAAATTGTAAGCAATATCTACAGCAAAGAATGTTTATTTGCAATGTGTAAAATGTATAACAACAATTATAGGACAATACATGAGTACAATTTAATCATCATACATACGAAGGATAACAATTTTACTGTTGATAGTAATGCCGTAACTTTGCTAAAAGTAACATTCTGCCTTGATACACATGCTATAATAGTGTTCAACTATCTGCATTAATATGTTGGTAATACTGTTCCGCGTATCGATACTGCTGACAAAACTATGCCAAAAATAATCATCATCGAATTTTATTGCAACAAAATGCTGCGATCAAAATTTGATGTATTATTTAAAAAAACTTCATAACAGTTTTATCTCTTAATTGTCAGAACACATGTTGCCATGCATTTATAATCAAATACTATAATAATTTATATTATGATATATGCATAATCAAGTCCACTAGATCAGTAACTTAACTTTCACCATATTCAAAAACTATTAAATTACTATGTTCGGTTCCGTAATAAAGAAATTTGTCTGGTAAGAATATTACGATTTTTAAGCGATACAACGAAAACACTTTTATGTGATGCATTCATTCTCTTAAAACGGTCATTTCCTAGCTGATAAATCTATTGAGAAACTAGCTTTATCATCATCAATTTTTAAATATTAACTGTGAATCCTTATCTGGTATAATGGCTAATATATTAAATATTTTAATATGCATAAACAAATAGTTGTGTGCAGTAAAAGAGATGATTAAATTTCATGACAGACATAATTATGCACGCTTTATACAAATAGCAGATAAATTTCTGTAAAAATCAAAAATAATCTGCAATTTATTTATTAAGATAATAATTATAACATTTGATACAGTCTCTTATCGAATATCGGCCTCGAAATTTTTTGCAGTATAAATAATTCAGAAAATGAAATTCAGAATCCCCAATTCTTTTATAACATAATATAGACTAGTGTTGATTGTCGATGTTTTAGTATCAATATTCAACGTTTTTTGTTTGTTCATCTAATGGTATTAATCTTTGTTAAATAATATTTTTATCAACGAAATTTTTTATAATTGGTGATGATTTTATTTAGTTTTTTAATTTTGCATCGGGGAAATCCGTCGATACGTATAATATGCTGGATAAACTGCTAGGTGTTATAAAAATTATTCGGCAGCCTCGATGTTCAGAAAAAATGGTCAAATATTAATCGACAGAAATGGCTTAAGGTGCAAGTTACAAAAAATAATGTTTCTGCCATCACTAAACAAAGTATTGGCTGTAGATGTAAATTAAAATAGTTACAGTTTAGTTAAAAAATTTAATTATTATAAAAATAATTTTTGGTATAAGTGTTACTTGATTGTTTTTCTGCACATTAATCAATATACAAAGTATTTATTATATTAATCAATGTTTTCGAGACTGATGTTTTCTGACATCAATGTTGCACTACGACAGTTCGACAGTTTTATCGATGTTAACACTATTCTAGACTTTTCATATTCTCTATATGTTTATATAATTACCATGCTTAGAATATATTTTTTTATATATTTTAAGTATGGTTATGTAATATTGTTTCCCCATGTATATTTGAATTATTTAGTTATAATTCAAATATAATATTTTAATCACACATTTTTTAAGGTTCTAAGCCAACTCCAGTATTCGTTATTATAACCAAAATTCTGGCTTGCTATATAACTTCTGTTTTTTGTTAAACATTATTAAGATGATGCAGAATTTCAGATTTGAAACTTTTTTTTTTTGATCAAAGCATTTTCTTTATTTTCTCTGCAAACATTTATGATTATGGCATTGGCCAGATTATAACAAAATTAGGAATATTAACATTATTTAATTTAGGCCAAATTAAATTAAAGAAAACTGACTTCAAAATAGTTTTATGAAAATTTTAGCCAAAAAGGATGGTAGAGAAGAGAGTTTTTTGTTTACATAAACATAGATAACATCAAAAATGTCTCTCTCTTAGAATTTTGTCATAAGTCAAACTAAAATTAAATATCGTATTTTTTAACAAGTGTTTGATATCTATTCAAAAATATTTTTGGACAATATTTTACTTTATTTTTTTATATTCAACCAAGTAACCATTTCTGAACTGCAGTGAATACCTTATTTTCTCAATAGAGAGTTGGCGGTAAACCCTTTTTCCGTATAGTATATTGTACCGAAATTTATATGGCAAAGTGATTGCGGTAGAAGTTACAATATAAGTTATGCAGAGGGCACTGCAGAAAGTAAACAATTTCTTGCATTAAGTGCTACCAAGAAAGTCATCATCCATAATGGTACATAAATTGACAAAGACAGATTTCTAATCTGTAACAAGAACAACAAACTGACAGAACAATAATAGCGAGAAGTAAGGTTAATGTTTATGTCACGTGATTACAAAGACTGGGTACGGTGGGTAGTTTATTTCGTTTTGGAGCTACAATAACTTTATATGGATTGGAACGCCGATCCAATACAAGGGGAAAACATACGTTATAATCTGTATCAGGAGATTTATACTGTATCGGGAAGTGAAAAATGCTCACCACAAACTCTCTAATAATGTACTTTGCTTATTTGTTATGCTGATGTTAATATCTTAAACATGCATTATGATTTAACAACATATTATATAAAGCATTGATTTGATACGGATTTATCTCATTTCTTTTAAATATCCTTGAATCAATAATATACCAGGTAGAGTTCAAATATGAATTCATTATATTTTTAAATAAACTGTGCCATATTTATGAATTTTTTTCTAAATTTTCTTTATTTTTACAAAAAATATCAATTATATATATACATACATATATATATATTTGGTTGCCAAATGATTTTGCCTGTTGGCATGCCATATATTTAACTGTTTTTAATTTTCATCATTTAAAACTTTTTGTTAGTACAATTAATGAAATAATTAAACATTGTTTCTGTTAATTGTGGCAGTTATTGCGCTGGTAAGAGCCAATAACGAATAAATTAATATAAAATTTTCTGTAATGTTCTTGTACCGACCCTTTTAATAGCTTTAACGGCTTGGTTTTTAACAAAAACTAACAAAATTTCCTGCTTATGCACACTCAGGCATTGGAATCCAAATTATCTTCATGCCATAATTATGTGAGAGAAAATGCATCTCTGTTAGAAGAGGATCTGGATGGTTCTGTCTCAAGGTAAGAATTGTTTTACATTGTGATTACCCGTTTAAAATAAAACAATAGTATATAACGTCGAATCTTTATTGATTAAATCTTTTGTTTTCGCAGAAAGGAATCGAGTCCGTCCAAAGAAAAAGATGGCATTTCTCTAATAGCCTGAGATATAAAGTGTCATTTAACCTTATTTAAAAAAAAAAAAAAAATCCAAAATATCAAAGCACATTAACACCAAGCTTGTGAGTCTCAAACTGTTTCATGCTTCAAGTTATATAGATTTTGTGCATTTTTCAAATGTAAATAGTTGAGTACACGTAATCTGACAATGTTTGCTATTTGTAAATAAAAACATTCTATAAGTTAATTTATATTTATTCGTATTGTGCTTCATAACTGTAGAAAAAAAAAAATCAATAAATTTACAATAACTAAAACCAACTATTGTGTATGCATATTTTTAATATTCTCGCTTCTAACTTAGATTCAGTAGATTATAAATTCTATAATATTTGATGTAAAAAAATAGAAAAACACAATGCGTTACTGTGGCATGTTTATTGTTAATCTCATTTGGCTAGTGCGTATTAATTTAACCAGACGTGCCCAAGTTTTAATAGCAGAGGCATGTGTCGAAGAACAAATTATTAGTGTGCGATTGCACCGTGCAAATGAGGTTTAAATAAATATGATTGTGTATAACAAAAGAAATAAGTTGACAATAGCAAGGGAAAATGAATTTAATAGATTTTGCCACAAAAGCAGCTGCAACAATTGGGTAGAATAAAATGCTTACGTCACAATAGTTTTATATGTTCAAAAGTACAACAGAAATCTGTACACAACATCTATCGATTACAGGAGCCTTGATGGTGGACATGCCACTGAAGCATAATAGCAAGAAACAATTAACTACCTTGCCTATTTTAACACTGTGTAATCAGCAAACAAATCCCAACAGGCTGACGAATCTATAAGAGAAGAAAATTTCCTGCACCACGACAACAGTCGATATGTGAAAATTATGTGCTCATGGTGCTATATCTATGTATTCTGGTAAATGAGTTAACAACCAATAATAAAAACAATTGCTCTGGAAATTTTCTTGACAGAAGAAAATACTATTTTGTATATATATATATTTATATATTTTTTTTTTTATTTTTCATTGTATTTTGTTAAATTTTGCATGTCCGGCTCCGATTTGCATTCTGAAACATTTATTTCGAACATCCATTACCGACAAAATAATTTCTGTCCCAGCATTATAATAATGATTCTATATACAAACCAGTACCTTGCTAGACACACTCCATACAACTTTATAAAAATAGACAGGGTTTCACTGGGATATACCTTATAATACACAGACTTTATACACACTGTACAAGTGGTGCAACTTACACTGCTAAAGTAATGCTTATGATCACTTTTTTTATTATTATTATTTTTTTTTAACATATTTGCATATGGTCAACTACTTAGGATAATCAACACTTTCAAACAGTTTTGCTACCGGTGGAGGTACGACGTCCTCTCGGTAGTCGTGGTCGGTTAAATTGGAGATTGTGCTTTCTAAAACTACTCTGGTCTTTGGTGGTAGCTGGAGTCTGCACTGGTAGACTTGCTGGTCTGCCAATGTTTTGCATAAGAAATTTTTGTGCATTTAGTCAGTACTGTCGATTATTACTTCTTACTGGCAGATATAGAATTATGAAAGAAAAAATGACCAAAAAATTTGTATTATTTTGTTTGTTTTTTCTTTACAATCTATACATAGATTAAAATTTACCATAAAATTTATAAATTTATTTGCTTCTTTAAATAAAACTGTGCCAACATTTTTATTAACAACTTTGCTAAAGCTCATTATAACAATTTCAGCTGCACCAAATTATGTTGGCAATCTGCCTCGGATTGCCTGTGTTATTTTTTAATTTTTTTCTTTATTGAGTTACATTTATCATGCTCTTGCATTTCTTCTAGATGATAACATTAAAACTGTAACAAAATTTAGAACATATATAATCCAACATTTTGAAGCTATTGAGATGGCAACTAACTCTATAACCAGGTACTTTAAAATATTCTTACACTAGTAAATCACAACTTAGTTGTGTAAAAGCGATAACATCATAACAAGCCGATGAGATATACTTTTCAAACAAGCAACATTGTACTTTAAAAGAAATCGTTAATTCTTTATGGACCCTTCAATAACAAAGAACATAAACTGACAACAAAAAAATCTTTAAACAACAGTTCGACTGCCATATGGTAAATATTTTTAGATATACAGAGAAAAAGCTCACAACAACAGGGCCCAATCTACATTAATTTCATTTTCCTTTTGGAAACTGATAACATTATGGACAATAATCACTCATTACTTCCACCTTGCATGTTTTCACTGACAACTGAAATCTACCATGCATTCTACAATGGCAAAAATATCATAAAACATGACTGCAGTAGGATCAAGGTTTGCTTGGAAGGGGTGTGTGAATATATATATATTTAAGCTGTATATATATATATTTTTTCATTAATAATTTTTCTTTTTTGGAAGCAACTGTTTGCAAAATTGGAAAGCCACACATCTCCCATAATATCCGGAAAATTAAAGTCCACAGTTTAAGGGTATTCTGTAATATTACTTTGCAATGGCAACTACACTAGGAAAATTGTACACGATACACTCTGTTTCAAGTTATCCCAGGTTCCATTGTGATGATGCCTGTCGTGGGTTCGTATGTTCCCGCTAAATAGTAGATGTCATTGTTATCGAATATTGAGCCAAATGTCGGATTTTGGCACACCTCTTGGTCCCTCCTTTTCTTATATTCTTCCCACGATAAAACTTCACATTTATGAGAAATCGTTTGGACATCATTTTCATCAAGATGGGAAGATTGGAAGAGTGCACCCTGTTTGAAATAAAAATTTAACATAATGTATAGAGTATAAAAATCAGTAAATCCACACATTCTGAGATTGAAAATCATGTGGTTAACGACATTTGATTAATCAATTAGTTCTCATAGTAATGGATCTCAAACTAGTAAATTGTTTGTTGTTTAAAACTTAAAACTATTAAATACCTTTAAACCAGCTAACCGCTTTCCACCTCTGGTTTCTTCAGGATGATAAAACCACTTTACTTTAACCACCATGTTTCCACCCCATGACTGCCACATAGTCTCGATGCGCCCAATATATGGCAAATGAGGTCTGCCTGTAGATAGAAATACTGCACAGTCTCCCACCTATATATCCGAAGATTTCAAAATTAGTTATCCAATATTGTTTTGATTAATAAGTAAATAATTTTTTACCTTTATAGTTTCTTTTCCTCTCGTAACAGCCCTGTAATAATCTTTCTTTGCTCTTCCTTTTGTACCACGACGTCTGAAACAGTTGCCAGACCAACGCCATAGCTGACGTGCTGGTAGGAATGCTAAAAGAAGGACACGGGAATAAAAAAATATGTTCTCCTTAAATATCTTGAAATAAATGTAAAATAATAATTCACCTGCAATTTTGCTTTTTTCTACTGATGGCCTCCTATCACGCCGTTTCTTTTCACCATTTTCGGAATGATTGCTTATAATCTGAATAAAAATTCGTTAATAAATTTTCTTATCAACAAGTACTGCATATAAAAAAGATATGTTTATTACCTTAGCTTTCTTTTCTTGAGGAATATTACTAATGCTTTCGTCATCAGAGCTATCACTAGAGTCTGAACAATCACTGCTATTTTTAGAAGAAGAATTATCAAGTTCATCATGATGATGAGGTAGAGATTCAGTATTATTTGTCTTGATTTTAACAGTTAATTCAGATTTTTTCCTATCATTTGGAGAATTGGACTGTACAGAAAGGCTAGAATTGGCATTTAGAGATGATACAGATGCAGGTGACAAGTCTGATGAAAAAGCATAGTTACTCCCATTAAATGGACTTTCCAATGACGATGTGTAAACTGGTGAAACTCCAGCTTGCTCAGATGAGGAGGATCCTTTTTGTTTATTAATTTTGTGCTTTTTATGATGGTGGTGGTGGTGGTGATGGTGATGATGGTGATGCTTTGATTCATCACGATGTTTTTTGTGCTTCTTTGGCTTGTTTGTTGCTATACTAGATAATTTGTTTGAAGAGTTTAATTTTTCTTTATCTAACTTTTCTCCAGTCTCCTTGGCACATGTAATTTTAGAATTAGTCTTAATTACTTTCTTTGATGTCACTAGAGACAAACCAACTGATGACTGCGTTTCAGATAAAATATTTTCATTATTGTTCGGTAAGGTAACTGTTGATGCTGAATTCTTTGCCAAATGGAATGAAGAATGAGAACTTTTTTCTGTCTGATTCGTTTTTGCTTTATATAAAAATTAAATAAATATATAAGAAAAAATAATCGTATCTTAAAAAAGCATTCTCTAATTTTAATTAAAAATAATTTTTCATGTATACTTACATTTCTTATTTGAATTTTGCAAAATCTTAGTTTTCTTATTAATTTGACAGGAATCTTTTAAGGATTCAGTTAGTTTTCTATCATCTATATTCTGTTTATTTGAAGCAGCACAATGCCTTCGTTTAAGTGCTAGGAGAGGAGTTGGCTTTACAGCTAATAAAAATATAAATATTAATTACATGTAATTCAAATAATAATATGCATAGAGCTGAACAATCAAAAATTGTATACTTACTGACGATTGGATAATTAGGTGGCAGAAGACGAATATCTTCAAGAGGAATACGACCAGAATCGCCATCATCAAATTCCACATATATTAAGTCATCACTTGGCAGAGAATTTGCTGAAAAATAAAAATAAAAATTTAACATATAAAACAGATTACAACAACAGATTTAGTATTATTATTGAAATAAAATTTTACAATTACATTTAGTTACTGTTCCAGGATACAGACATCTATATTGCTGACTCCAAAATGCACAAACTCTAGAACCTTCAATAAGATGGTGGTTGGAAGTTGGTTTCACTTCTAACACCTAAAACAAATATTATTTAAAATTAATAATGATAGTAAATAATAGAAGTATTCATGATGTAGATGGTAATAATAATAAAATTTTTCAAAAAAAAGAGAGTAAAATGATAACAACAGTATGACATGTTTGAAAAAATATTTGTTACTGTTCTTAAGTAACATACTGATAATCATTATACACTAGAGAACACATATTGTAACACAACATCCTCTTACTCGATGATTGCAAATAAATTTATATTCTTTTTTTTTATTGAAAATAATTAAAAATATTCCATTATAATCTTTATGATATTTTAAATTAATTATTGAAAAATATGTAATTTGCAATTTAATTAATATGCATTTGTGATAATATGAATTTAAAGATGTTTTAAAAATTCTAAAATAAGATTTTAGTACAGGTACTCCTTTACTTTAGCCAACTTTGACTTATTATTTTTTGGATCTATGATAAGGTTATCAAAACAAAACCTAAGTCAGAAATAATCAATAATGGTAATAATTTTAACATTTAATAGTAGACAATAGAAGATTTTGTCTTCCAAGTAGTAAAATTTTTCGGATTTGATTCAGATCGCCCAAGATGGTAAGAGATTGCTTTACCATGCAGCCATCAACAAATTTTAATAAATTAAAAACACGTATAACCCTTTGCAAAGATTATGGAGTCATAAAAATTGTTCAAGTGAAAATTCATAAATCAGAAACTCATTTCTCATTAATTTCAATGTAAAAATTTTTAATTGATTCTGGGATACAAAAAGTCATTGTCATTTTTACCTACTGATGTTAAAACATTTCAAAAGCGTTAATATAAGTATAATTACATATAATATAATACAATAGTTTGTGATAGATATTACCTATTTAGCATATTACTTGCCATTCTGTTTTGAATTTCAATACTGCTAAATGCCAAGTGATCTTTGAATTTAAGCTTAATAAGGCAATAATCTTTCCAATCATTGTGTTTATTAAATTTTCATCAAATGAATCAATTTTTACCTAATATTGTCTTAAATTTATGTAATTCCCAAAATTCTTCATTATGCTAAATTATTACAAAAAAAAAAAAAAAAAACAATGTTCTGGAAGTTAGTGTTGATGTTTTATTTATTAAAAATTCATTATTTATAGATTTTATTATGTAACTTATTTTAATTAAATTAATACAAAACAATTTACTTATTTAAATCATTACATTGCTTAGATTAGACACTTTCAACAAAGCAAAAATTTACAGTCATTTCTCACATTTATACACGAATAAAAATATATAAATCTAATATATCTGAAATAATGTATAATCATTGCTTTATGAAGTTAATAAAAATTATATAGTTGTAAAACTGTTGAAAAATATAAATACGTTATGGATATTCATATTATCAGTATAAGCCAAGTACTGATTTGATAGCAGATCCAGCATTTTCACTGTAGTGAAAGTGGAAGTGAATTTTGTCTAATATCGTGTGTACCATTGTTTTTGTCTGATACAATCAGTGAAGAAAATAAGCAAGAAAAGCATTTGAACAAGTTACAATGAATGACTGATCAATGATCAAATAATTTTTTTTTTTTTGCAAAAGAAAAATTCTTCTTTGGAAAATGAAAAAGTGATATAGATTTATGATCTTCGTTAAATCAAAAATTTGCAAACTAAGGGATACCTATAAAACAGGGAGAGTATTTCTAACCAATACACTATGAAAATAGCAAGATTTGGAATATCGTAGAGGCAATTTTAAGATTGGATTGTCATAAATCAGAGAGCATCTGTATATCAGCTAATAATTTTTTGTTATTTAGAATCTTTTGGTATTAATTTTTCAACAGATAAAAAATAAATTCCATTATAGTTATTACTATATTTTAATTTCCTGCATTTTACTATATTAAAATTTTTTGATATTAAAATACTACTTACAAGGGAGGCGACAGAGTTGCAGAGCTCAGATTTTGATGAAATGTGGCAGGTTGATAGATTATGGCAAGACAT
>WUQG02200312.1:0-21941 GCA_011317285.2 Androctonus mauritanicus
AAGCCTACTCCTGATTTTAAAGTAGCATTTAATGATTCCGGGTGAATTATACAAATCTATCATTAAATGTGTTTCAATACATTTTCTGTGGTCTGTATTGCTTTCTAATCAGCATTTTATATTTACAAATCATGCTCAAAATAATTTTAAACATTTTACTGACTTGTATTAAGGTGATACGGTATTAAAAAATAAAATAGTTACTGTCCCATTCATAGAAACTCCCCGGCCCAATGAAGGCGACGGGTTTCCTTCATTGGGCCAATGGCACTTATTTTTATTTTCCTAATATCTTCTTAACATTTCATAATTGTAATGTCTATTTCTAGATATGTGTAGTATGAAAAGTAATCTTTACATTAACATGCACAGAATTGTAAAATTGCCAAATTTGACGATTTTAAAGAGCATTTTGTTTAAGTGGCTCATCGATAGCAACCTTCCCCTAAATCTGTTTGACTGTTAATAAATAAAAAAATGCAAACTTACAACGTCGAGAAACTTAAAAAAAATATCGAAAATTAATTATTTATTTTATTTTTTATATTTAAAAGTCATAATTAATCCATAAACATAAAACTCGAGAATGAGGTGCCACGCCAACTTTTACGCTAATTAAAAATAACTTTTTACTTATTAATTCAATAATTCTTATTTTTTCCCCTCCTTATACTTGAATTATGTATACTAAAAATTTAAAACCTCTAAAATATTCACGCCATTCAAATTTAGATAGAATTACAGTTAATGAATGCGTAAGAGGTTAATCAATTTTTCAAATTTTATTTAAATTCTGGTAGCGAAATATTAAAAATAATTTTAGAAAGAGGAAAGGAAACTCTAATGCTGTTTAGACGATGTTAAATCACGTAAATAATTTTAATATTTAACAATTAGTTTACCTTCTTCGCCATTTTATTCCAAGCCTCATCGCAACTTATACTTAATTTATTGAAAATTTTACATTAATAATGGCTTGTTAAGTTTTTTTAATATTATAATAATTCTTAAACAGTGAAAAACAAAAAAATTTTATGAAGTTTTAGTAGCTTGTTACGCTTTGCCGATTGCGCGAAATTAGATTTTATGAACTAATCTCATTAACTAATACAGTACTATATAATCTAATAAACTAATAGCATCGAGTGTAATTTTGGAATTATCTAATTTTCCTATAAAGTAAGCAAATCGTATTGATGTTTCCATCAGAATAAATTATGAATAGAGTTGCCAGAATTATAGAAAAATAATTAAAAAAAAAAAAAAATCAAGTTATTCATGTATCCAGTTGTTAGGAATTGAGGTTTTTGAAATAACTGAAATTAGAAAAGTAGGCTAATAGTTTATTCCGTGGGGTTCATTATTCTAATTTATTCATGAGTGAATTAAAATAATTGAATGCAGAAGTACCTACTGATAAACAACGAAGTACATAAATCCCGTCAACAGATTTATTATTCATAAGGGAATATAAGTAGGAATCATTTTGAAGACGAATTTTTAAATGTTCGCCGAAAAATCCTCATATTATTAGGTAGTTACTGTATATATTCGGATTTTCGGAGAAAATGCTGATCAATTAGTATTTTTGAGGCCCTTCAAAAAAAAAAAAAAATTGACAAATATACAGCGGTAAGTGTACAAGAAAAGGGAAAACATGGATAGAGAGCATCAAATTTTGACAAACACTAAAGCTCGAACAGCATAAAAATATACAAATATATATTTTTAACATACTGAGTTATAAATTGAGGTTCCTAAAATCGTGAGGTCCAGAGCAGCCGCCCCTCTTGCTCTTCTCTGATAGCCACTGTATATATAATATCTATATTTATAAAGAATCTTAGGGACTGCAATTTTTATCCGTGGCCTGTTTTGTTTATAGTTTTCTTCTGTTATATTTCTTGACCAATTCTACTTTCAAACAACAACAGTTTAAAATCTTCTATTTTCCAATGAATAAATGAAATCTTCAATTCAATGAATTTATCCATTGGAAAATAAAAGACTTTAAACTGTTTTCATTGTTGTTTAAAGGCCGAATTGGTCGAGAAATATACCAGAAGAAAACTATAATCATAGAACTCTAAAAACTAATCTCTATGATTATAATTTTCTTCTGGTATATTTCTCGACCAAAGTGGTTAAGTGGCATTTTTGCTCTAAACTTGTCAAAAAATACAACAAAGCATACGAACTTTCAATTATGATTTGGCAACAAAGTTTCTGGTTTGATATGTTGTTAATGGAGGATAAATCTCGTACGAGCATCCTCAAGTAAAAGACTTTTGTTGATGTCGGTTGCGATAAGATAGTTGACAATAACTCTAATCTGATTGGCAGTGATGAATGTTTTCCCCGTGGCCAACTTATCGGGGTCAATCGATATTATCCTGATATCGTATATCTGTGGCTTCAATGCGAGAATGACGAGAATGGATGCCTTCCTGAAATTACCTTTGCCGTCATCCATTAACTGATTTTCAATTATGTCTTACGTGAGTTGCTATTTATCGGTAAATTAATCAAAGTTTCGGTTAACTGTACGTGTTAATTATGCGAATTTTAAAAGGTATGTTTATCATTATTCTTATTAATCATTTTATCAGCGAATCTTTTATCGAATTATCTCTATACAACTCGAACTATACTTTAGGAATTGTTTGATAATATTGGTTAAACATAATTAACAGTCATATATTCTTTCCTTTTTGTTATAAATTCGAAACAGTGAACATATAGAAAATCTAATAATCAGATAAATAATAATATCTCCATCATGTCAGATTTTGTGAAATAAATATTTAAAAAAAAAGAAGAAAAATTTATCAAAACATTAAGCACGTAGAAAGCCATGTTTATGTTATTTGAAGTGGAGAAAATAAATTTTATTTGTTAATGAGACTTAAACGCAAGATGAAAATTCAGATGAATTTCCATAAATAAGATGCTTTATTGGAAAGACAAAATATAAGAAAAATTAAAAAAAAAGCATAATAATTATTTTGTAATAAATAGAAAATGTGTAGAAAATTTGGAATAATTTTTTTCAAAACGCCATTTATTTTTAGATTTTCATTCAAACCGTTTTTAATAATCAAAAAGATATAAATAAAATATAAAGTAATCGGTTATAATAAATGTGGAAAATTAAAATTTTTGGGTATTATTATTATTTTTCAATCAGAATTTTATTTTTATTTTCATACATACTGCACAAACATATGTTGAAGCGAATAGTACGAAGCTTACATTATTCGATATTTTCAACAACAATAACAATAAAAAAAAACATTTTAAATTCTATGACGGAGTATTTTTTAATAGAACATTCGTGTACAAACGAAAAAAAAATTTTCTAGGTTAATATTCTAAATTTATTTTTTTCACGTTTTTTTTATTATGTTTTATCATTTTAGCGCTTTTATAAAATTTATATTTTTGCAAAATAAACAAAAAATTCGAAGTATTCTTCGAGAACTTTTTCTGAAAAAGCAATAAAATAATGAGCCTTGATAAATGACTTCTAAGTAAAGTTGATCTACAAGAAACCACAGACAACACAGAAAATTAGCTGAAATAAAAATAAAAAAAAAAAAAGGAAAAAATAACGAGAGAGAATCTTAATAAAGCGATTTTTGCCAAACCATATTATTTTTTAATATAAAAACTCAACCTGCTTGAATTATAGAAAGATTTATTTACACTGTAAATAAACTTAAAAAAAATTGTATTAATAAATTTTTTTTTTGTTTGCGCTTAGAATTACTATGTAAATATTTTAAGAATATTTTATCAAATAAAAGAAAATTTAATCAGAATTTTTAACGAAAAATTTTAATTAATATACTGTATTCAAATTTTATTTAAAACAAAATCAGTACTTCCGTTTATTTTGAAACATTAATTTAACCATAAAATGAAAAAATTTTATATTTTCGAAACATGCTTTGCTATAAAAAAAATTGCAATTTATTGACCACTGTTTAAACTTATTTTACTTTTTAATTAACAAGTTTAATAATTTCAATGTGAACTATATCCTATTGTCCTTATTAAGATTAGCGAGTGATGTAGCTGGTGATAAAACTTGATCATCAACAGCATCATCACTGATGCTGTTGATGATCAAGTTTTATCACCAGCTACATCAAATCTTAATAATGTTGATAATGATGATGATAATAATAATAATAATACATATGATGACATGATTATGATTATTGCTTTATGAATCTTCTCAATTGCTTAAATTATATTCTGTTTGTTTAGCATAAGCAAAATTTGTGCAACAAATGAGGTACTTGACATTTCCGCACTTCGTCTTCTCGTATTTGTTTCGCTAGATCAATCAATAATTCAAATGATTATTTTAATCAGAAATAATAAGATTTAGATAATGCACTTAAAACTCTTAACATCAAGAGTATTAGAATGAAATTATCAGTTAGAAAGTGAGAAGAGAATTGCTTAAATAAGAAGAAAAAATACTTTCAAATTGTGCTTACGTTTGAATGAAGGAAAATTAATAAAGTAACTGATAGTTTATTTTTATTTTTGCTTTTGTTTTTGCACTATTTTTATATTATTATAAAAATATTATTTAAAAAATAAGCATAAAAACATGTGGAATCGTGAAAGAAAGATACAGCCTGAGTAATAATTTCCACTCATACAATAAAATAATGAAAAAAAAAAAAAAAAAAAAACACCAGCACGAAAGCGAAATTCTATGATTAACTGATAAAGTAAACAAAAAAAAATTTTTTTTGATAATAATAGAAGCAAAAAGTCTTATTTTTTTATTGAAATTAAATTTTTAAATATTAATTACGGATAAATGTAATTATTTTAAAACAAATTAACAAAATAATTTTAGCATATCTTAGATCCTTAAGTATCACATATTATATTATGGAGAATAAATATTTAAAAATAAAATTATATATACTCTACTGTATATTAGCTACAAATAAATGAATACTAATTTATAAAACTGCAATATTGTACGCATTTTTTTGCATTATTTTAACTCATCAAAAAAATCTCTTTATTCTTTACAGCAAAATTAGAGTTCTAAGATTCTATATTAAGTAGTCAATTAAATATCGATTTTTTGTGGTTGCTGGATCATCCCGATATTGCACTGCTGATATTATGGAGAAAACTCATTTCATTAATGAATATAACCCCCAAAAACCTATTATATCTGATATAAAATCTTGATTAAAAAAATTATTATATGTTTGATTTTATTATCGCATTAATAAATGTTTAATAAGATGTTCGTAACATTTTCCTAATCAAAGACTCCTTTCTCAATTATTATTTTTCCTGAAATATTTTCTGCATTAAACAGTTTTTCCGTTAATTAATCATAATTCATTTATTTTTAATCTTCGTTATACATAGAAGGCATAAATATGGCATATAGTTGAGTTTCTCTATCATTATTGAATCTTTTCGTGAATCTTTTCAAAATTTTGAAAATAGATTAGTTTATTTCAGAATGGAAACTTCTATCTTATCGACAGGAAACTATATATCTTCTATATCTTACTATATATATCTCTATATATCTTTCTATAACTTAGATAAGTGTGTTAGATAAGCGCCAACTGAAAACTCACAAAGCAATTCAACATTTGTGTTTAACGGCTATGATGGAAGTTAAAAATTATTTTAAAATTTTCTTTTTCGATATTATTCTTTTCAAAAATATCTAGAAAAAATATTTATTTTAAATAAAAGCTAATTTATAATTTTTTTTTAAATTAAATATTAATATTTTGTTAACTATTTTGTTTACTTTACGAAAACGATCTTACGTATTTATTTCTTCCACCGTCTCCAAAAATTATCTAGAGAATTAAATATCCTAACACACTCAAATTTTACGACATCGTTAATTAGTAAATAAAGTACGTGCCTATTAATTTTAAAGTTTCCACCTAGTTCCATTACACGACTGTAGCCATCTAAATCTTTAAAAAAAAGTAAACATCTTTGAAAATATTTGTCGCACATGAATGGAATTATTTTTATTTGAAAGAATTTCAGATGTAAAACCACTTTTTCCGTCTGACTAACGCCAATTCGCCACAAAATATCTCTACAACAAATATTCTAGAACATTTAACTTTTATGAAATGGTTCCTGTTTTGACCGAACTATATACTTTATGAGTTCCAGTTTAAAAATGGCCGCCATTCTAAATTTAAAAGAAAAAAATATATATACATATCTTTCAAAGTATTTGTCACATTTTTATTTATTTAAAATCATGTTAAAATATTCTTTATTTTTTCATACTCTATATTAACTTACGAATTTTAATCAATTATTTATAACGCATAATTTACATGTTCAAGATAAAATTAAATGATTAAAAATTATTATTTTTTTTTATTAATAACTAAATATTATAAATAATAATTATTTATTTATCAGGATAAATTTTAAAATCTTTAAATTTACATTATTATTATTATTATTTTATCCAAAGAATACAGTAATTTAGCTGATATATATGAAATCAAGTTACTTTAACGAATTATAAAAAAAATTTGCGTAATTTTTTACAAATAAATATGAAGTTCAGTTAATTATGATGTAAATTACAACATTTAATTAATGATATAATTAATATATACATGATTTATAATTATTTTTAATTATTATGATGCGAAAGTTTTCGATGTTTTCAAAGTTTTTCGAACTATTTAATATGTTAGAGAATAAGAAATAAACTTTTAATTAAAAAAAAGGAGATTGCGATGCTATAAATAATAAATATGAGTCGTAATTATTACAGAATTATAAATTATTAAACCTCCTATAATTTTATAAAGATAAAAGTAGTTTTATGACTTACAACATTATGATCGTATTAAATATTTATGTGTTCTACTAAATAATTAATTTTCATCAAAAAACTAAAAACTATGATAATATTAATGCGATTAATCACATATAATGATATATATGATCATATAATTATCATCATAGATTATTTTATATAGAAAAATATGATCGGCGTATATATTTTTTTACTGTTATAAAATTCTGTCAGATAAAATCGCATCATATTTTTTTTCTAATTGATTCTAAACTTTGTTTTTTTAACTTCACAACTAAATTTTCTGCATGGGTGATATTAAAAATGCCATTTATCTTATCAAAGAATTGAAATTTTGGCATTGAGAATGAAGTATTATCAACGTCAATCGGAATGGTATACAGTGAGAAAAGCTATTGAGCAAAAATATCTGTAAATATTTACCTATGTTTCCGATTTTATAAAAGTTTTTATATCACAAATATATATACTGTATTAAAATACTCTGAATGGCATACATAGGCATTCAGTCGCAGTTCACTCGATCGATTTATAACTGTCACAGTAATAAACAACGAAAAAGAACAACAAAAAAGCAATTTAGGAAAGATCAATGATGATAATGGATAAGTCTAGGAATAAATATGAGTACAGCTGCAAATTTCTTTAAAATAATGCAATTTAAAGAGACAACATTCAATAGATAACATTTTAGGCGTTCAGAAACAAGAAATACATTGCATTACATGTCAGTAACATGTCATTACACGTTAGAAAAATTTTTCTGAACAGTAAATTGAAACCTGGAAAAATTCAGATTTAATTTATAGTTTTTACAGTATTAACAAAAGAATGTTTAAATTTATGCTATCAACTTGAACTGTTCAATACATATAAATTTTTAAAATAACTAGGAAATTTGTTATTTTGAAATAATCGAAAGTAAATTTTTTTGTTGTAAGATAATTTATTTTTATTCAAACGATTGCAAGATATTTTTTTTAATAAAATTTATTCCGTTATAAATCATATTTTAATCATAAATCTAGTTATCTAGATAGATCTTTAATTATCATAATTGATATAGAGTTTGTCTAGTATAAATTTTAATTTTCTTTTGATATTAAAAAGAAAAATACTAAATTCTAAATCGATAAATGAATGCAGTATCTCATTCGGTTTTGAATTAAAATAATTAAGTTTAAAGTACAATTAAGTAGTAAATTTAATTAATTCTTTAAGTAGCGTTATAAAGTCGGGAAAGACAGTTAATTTATTATATTTAATTAAAATAATTAATATAAAAAGAGGCATATATATATATATAATCTTCCTCCATTTTTTTTTCCTTTTTAATATATTCTACAAAAATATCTTTTTTTTACTGATCAAAAATTAAAAGTAAACAACGTGGTCAGAAAGTCAGAGCCACAAAAAACAACTTTTAAAGCGTACAAACATATTTAGGTAGAGTGGTTATAATGATATCATCTTGAGCGTGAATCCTGATACAAATGGATATCTTTGCATCGGTTAATATCAATCAACCATCCGTATCGGTGGCAAATGATCCTCTCGGGTCATAAATGCAGCTTGCAACCATCATCGCATCTTCGGGCAGTTTGTTGCAGTTCAATAGAGCTCTTGAGACTGTTTTTATGCGATAGTAAAGATGCCACGAATACGATGGTAGATCATGAACGTGATGCATGAAGCAGTCATTAAGAATGCATAGAATTAAATGTATATTTATGCATCCAAACTACTATATTTTATGATTCGAAAGAGATTTTTACTGTTTTATTTTACTCGAGCGAATGCAAAAATAAATAAATAAATAATAATAATAATTTATTTTCACTAAGGTGATTATCGCTATCATGAAATGTTGTGCGACTTAAAATTATCCTGCTTTATTTTATTCTTATTTTTGTAACTTTTTAAGTTAAAAATTTATCTAAATAACTTTTAAGTTAAAACTTGTGAAGTTAAAATGATATTAAGTGGAATAAAAGAAAAAGAATCAAGAGTTGCGAAGTTAAAACGCAAAGCTCATTGAAAATGCTTGAAAGATGTTTTAGGAATGATGGAGGATAAAGAAGCGAAGACACTTCGAGTGCTTTTAGAGAAAAATTTCCTGCAAATTGTAAAATTTTTATTCGTTAATTTTTGATTTTCGATGCTCCGAAAGCTGACTGAATACCACATGACAGGGTTTTTTTTTCTGAAAAATTTTGAAAAGTTGAGAAATTTTAGTGATGTTTGTCACGAAACAAGTTTACTGCCAAGTAAACTTGTTACTAAAACAAGAATTTAATTCGCAAGAAAGTGGTACAATTTCTACTTCGAAAAGTTTCGAAAAGCAAGAGCCAAAATCAGATTAGAGGTTAACATTAAAGTTGAATTATTTATTGAATTTTCGAATTAAATTATAAACATTTATAAGCTATATATAGCTTTTTAATAAATAAATTACACTGTCATTAAAAAATTATTCGTAAAATAAAGCTATAAATTTATACATTAAATTATACTGCTAGAAAATAAAACAGGAATATTTAGAGGAGAAATTAAGCATGTTTTTGTTGTTGTTTCCTATTTATAACTTGTAATCTTTCGTTAAATCAACCCAGAATTTAAAATTTAAACCATTTTTTCATCATAAGAAATGTCTTTATATGAATTAAACTCCAAATATTACTGGTTAAGGTTTATAACGAAATGTGCTTTATATATTTGTATAACCTCGTTTAGATAATTAAAAATTAATCTGTATGCAACTAAATTTATGGTCTTGTCCATCTATTGTTGATCATTTTTGTAAAAATAGAGAGAAAAGATTATACAGTACTATGACATTTAATTTTTAAAGCATTTGTATATATAATTTTGTATAATAAATACAAAAATTAATTCTGTATGAGAAACCTATAGTATCAATCAGCCTATCATTTATAATAGTTTATTTATATTTCTTCCTGCTATTACGTTAAAAATTTGTGATTTATATTTTGATTTATTTGAATATCTTGATTATGTTTTTATTCTTTATTAAAAGTTAGCATCTTAATAAATCACATGTTACTTTTGATCTTTTTGGAGTTTTTCGTATACTTTCTTTACACTTAAAGAAATAAATTATAATCTTTTTTTTTATTTAAGTCGAACTAAATTTAGATCTTCAATAATTCTTAATTTTATATGGATTATGGTTATCTCAATGTCTGGAAAATAGTTAAAGAAATGCTTTCCAAATACAAATAAAAGAAGAATTCAAATTAATTGATTTATAACTTTGAACGGTGAATATAAAACTTATAAATTGTTTATTTTATATTTTTAAAATGTATATTTTCAAACTGAATCGCGTACATCTTTTAAATTTATTTATTTTTTTGGATATTACAGTTTTACTAGTTTTAGAATTAATGTGCTGATATAGATTAACATTAAGTGCGAACGATATAAAACTTACAAATTTATATGAGTGCATCATTTAACATTCCAATCGACTATTTATCTCACTTTAATAAATTTATATTCATTATTTCGAGAGAAATTCTCTAAAATAACTCTTTTCCAGCATATGAGAACGGCAATCAGTGTCTGTGTCCTGCATTCTTTATCATATTAATGAATTTTATTCCAATCTTCAATTTTTCTCAAATTTTTACCATAGATAATCAATGCTCTACTATACTCTTTCACATAGACAATGCGTATTGATAGCATATAATTACTTTTATGGATATTTATATATAAAAAAATCACCCTATTGTTTTCAATTCTATTCATTTTATTTATTTCTATTCAAATCAGATAAAGAAAAAACTTTGAGAGAATATCAATGTGGAAACATCGAAAAGATGGAAGTAGAAGATATAGCAACTGATAAATTTCAAATATTTGTAATTCTTTATTCTTGTTTGATAAATATAAATGGGATAAATAAATTTTCTTCTTTAAATGCAGAACAAAATAATTATGTTATTTTGTAAGTGCATTTTCTGAATACCAAAATGAAATTATATTTCTCTTCTTTATAAACGTTGGGTAATAATTATCTTGTGACGTTTGAAGCATACTTTTATGATGCTTAGTTATTTGGATATGTTTGGTTCACTACATTTTACATTGTCTTCCATATTACATATATTAAAGAAAATATCCAATAAAAATAAAAAAAATGAAAAAAATATATATTTGAAATTTTCTTAAATTCTCAAAAATCATAGAAGACAAATTAACAATGATATAATAATATATGATGATAGTATTGAAACTCGTTATCATCATTTCTATTTTTCATCTAGAGTTGGATATATATGCCTCTGTCTTCTGTTTCCATATGTATCTTGTGCAGTTGGCATCCACTAGAAACTAATCACTTTTCTTGTCATCTCTCCATCGTTTGTATTGCCTGCCAGGATGTCTTTTTCTTTGCCTTGGTTGAAGTTCTGTAATTCTCTTTGTTCGTCGATTATCGGTATAACTTGCTATGTGGCCTACCCAACATTACTTACTGCTTCTAACTGCTGCCATTATGTCTTTTATTCTGGTTTGTTCTCTTAAATATTGAAAATAAGATGTAATAATTTGCTAATTAATAAATTTCTACTCGTCTATAAATTACACTTTAAAAAATTTGCATTTTCTTGAAAATTTTCAAATTAACTATTAATTTTATAAAGATATCAAGTTTATTTAGGAAAATTTTTGATGAAAGTGTATCATGGTTTTTTGCTATAAAATGATTATATAATAATTTATAAAAATAAATTTTTCATATTTATAAACTAAACAATGTTTAAAATTTCTCTCCCAAATTTCTCATAATAATATAATGGCAGTATTATGTCTAATGGCATAATATTATATCCCGGTGTGTATTTCATACCGGGATATAATGCAATTATGCCATTTTATAAACATAAATTTAATGCATTAGCGTATTGTACATGAATAATTATTTGCCAATTATTGTTTGCTAACAACAATAATAACAACAAATATCACGCCCATATCCTTGTATGAGGGTGAGAAGCATTCAAAGAAGGAAAAGTAAAATAAAATGAAGGGAGAAAAACACTCAAATGTCATCAGTCAGATGGCACTTTACACACTATACCGGCTTCTTCTACGATCATTCTTTTTTCATACATGTCCGCCTCTCATAAACACTCTGAAACAGATATTTACTCAGATATTCAGCCACTTATTTTCTCCTTAGCTTTCCTCTCCCACATTTACTCTCCATACATCCAATAATATATTTGCTTTGTTAATTGTTCTTCACTCATTCGCTCCACATGACCAAACCATCTCAAAGTTGAAATTATTAATTTCCTTGTAGATTTATTACAGAAGAAAGTTATTATTACGTAATTTAAACTCTATCAGTGACACTTCAATTTTTATATTATGTTTCAAATAATACAAGAAATCTAAACGATCAATCAATACCATATGATTGATCTTTGAAACTTGTGGCGATGCATTAATCTATTTTCCCTAAACTTATATCATATAGAATTATATAGCTACTTGATTATTGTTCGGTTAAAAATCTTTGATAAAGTTCAGAGAAGTTGCAATGAATAGTACATTATATTAATTTGTTATAACTTACCTTCAAAAAGATCGTTGATTATATTTAAAATTTTAATTTTATAACGATTTCTCCTTGTATTTCATCAACCATATAGTTAAAAAAAAAGGCTAACTATGGTAATAAAAATCAGTAAAAAATTTAACATTAAAAAAATTTCACAGCTAAAATTTTGTCCAATCTCAAATTTGGACAAATTTTTAGCTATTTTTATCTGATTAACAAATAATAATAATAAAATATTTCTTGAAAATTTAATAATTTTCTTGTAAAGTTAGTTATGCGAAAAGCAAATACGATTTTCTCATAACTAACTACTAAGCTTATTCTGTTTCCTGTAAGAATTTCAATCGGGTAAAGTCGGGAGAGATGGTAGTTACGGGAGAGACGGCGCAGCTAATTATCACATTCTGGAGCTTAGATGGCATTGTGGTAATGATTACGGCATAGAGTAAATATAGTAATTGCCATTCATTTGTGTGAACAGCGTGGATTCTGATTTGCTTTATTTAAAAATCAAATAATCCATATTATATTTCAGCATGCTTACAAAATTTACAACTGTTTTTCTATAATAAAAATATAAGATTAGAACGAGAGATTCTTTTAAAATAGCTGTTGTGTACGAATAATATAGTGTCAATAGCAATGTTTTAACCCTAAATTAAGACCATGCACCCAATCAGTAAGGAACACATTGCTGCTTAATCCCATTCAACGTAATTGGGTGAGATAGCGCAGACACTATTTTTTGATTGATGTCCATTATTTTTCTTTCATTTGCATGATCTAATATCGATGACGGTCCTAAGCTTTTCTTCTCATCTTTCTTTCTTTCTTCTTTTCATCTCTCCTAGTTTTACTCTATATTTTATTAATGCTATAACAGACCTATTTGTTAATAAAAAATATAGAATGAAATGCTGAAAATATGTAAAGTGCAGTAGAAACGAGAACAGCATCAAATAATGATATCTAATATAGTTTCAATTCTTTAATTTGTGTCTTTCCAGCATGAATCTCTGATAGCTTTATATCTTTTGATATATCAGAAAACATGTAACTTGTTTAGATAAAATTAATACCGATCAAATCCTCTGTTAATAAACGCTATTTTATTCACTTGAAAGATCCAGGAAACATTCGTAAGTCGTTCGTCTAAGGATTTTTCTAAGGAAATGGACAAAAGCGAGATAAACTGTTATCTCACCTTCATCTCTCTATAGTGGAGTAACTAGTTTGTAGTGGGCTTTGATATGGCTTATCGCTACTATTAAGCGACGGATCATTTGAGAAGAAAAGGTGCTACGCCAAGAATGAAGGAAACGTAATATCACTGATAACAATTAAAAATTAAATGTATAAAGGTATAACGATTTCATACATATTGCTGCTTAAGCAAATTTAGATACTGTATATGCATCAGACGATACTGTTTAACTATATTTTATTTTATTTTTACTCTTTCTCAGTTGTGATGTTCATCTATATTAATCAAGGGTTATAGACTTGTATTAATCTTCTATATTCTTATCATATTTTCCCTGCGTCACAAAACATAATATTAATACAGAAGTAATTTAGATTTATTCCATAATATAAGTTTAAAAACAAATAAATGAAACAAGCTATCTCTAAATAATTCATAGACTAAAATTTATAGAAAACGTTTCGGAAATAGCACTTTTATGTGACATAAAACATATATTATTTATCCAAACCTATATATACATATTTTGGGGGGGGAAATTTTAAGTTATTTTAAATTAAATAATCTAAAAATGTCATAAGCGAGTTCAGAACAAGTAAGATTTTCTGCCGACTTTCTTTCGACTCTCTATCAGGAAATCTACTGTAACCATACATTTAACGGTTATAAAATCTACTGAAAGCTTTTAAACGATGTTATACTATAAAAAAAGTAGTCAAAAGGAGATCTAAAGAACTTAACAGTTTAGCCAATAAGCTATTGATTTCGAAAATATTTTTCTTATGTACAAGCGTAATTCAGTGAAAGAAAGCAAAGCAAATATTTGAAATATCAAAAAAAAAAAAAAAAAAAAAATATGTTTGTCGAATGACTTCTGAAAAGATATACATTTGATTGCATTCATGCATGATGCTAATAAAGTAGTGTACAAAATAAATAGACTTGATTAGATTTTCGATAGATATTTTGCAATTACTCTTCTTAATAGTATAATTAAATGTGTTTAAATGCCGTTTTATATCGGTTAATGATCGGCGCTAGCTGATTCTCATTGGTGTTAATGAGAAGTAAAGAATTTATTGCAATTAATTAGAACCCAAGAAAAGTGTTAACAGTACTTATTTCTAAGTTGAATAATAGGAAAATAATTCAGTAAAAATGAGTTGTAAGTCTTTATATTAGAATAAAGTTCGAAGAGCAGTCGTACGAATCAGAAAAGTTTAGGTCTTTAGAAGGCCTATATATATGTTTTAACACAAATATTAGTACTTCATATCTAGCATTTACAGGCAAGACAGGAATCTAGGATTAAAAGTGATAGATGTTTGAGCGGTTTTGCTAGAAACCAGAGAGTTTCGAAGTAATGACGCATGGCGGTTTATGAGCGTGTGGTTTATGACTTTTAATATATGATCACGAAGTAAATTTACAGTAGTGACGATAGAATTTTAAGATAAAGTCCAAAATATTATTTTATAATAGTTTCGAACGCGTCAACAAGACTATACACATATAGCAAGAGAATCTCATTAAATTAATATTAGGCGCTTAATAAATAAGAAATTATGAAGTTGAAATAATAGAACTGCGACTGAAAAAAATAAAAATAGAAGCATAAAATATTGCTATTGAATTTTTTAACTATGGACGACTTAGAATCAGATTTATTACTTCATTAATAGATTCGCGTAGGATGCTGAATACATTTACTGTGAAGTAGATCCAATAGTATATTTATGTCTGAATAAAATTTAAAAAAAAATCGTTTTAAGTTTCTTTAATCAAGGAGAATAAAGATAAGCTTATAATTAATTTAATAACTGATGACAAAAATATTATCGTATCCCGCTATCACGCTTATTATTAATATTATTATTATTATTACATCGTCGTCAAAATATTTCGTATGAATATCTAATTTGCCAAGAACACGTCCGGAAGAATTTTCATTAAATGAAAATGAAAGTGATTATCAGTTGACTCGTAATATTGAAGTTCTAAGAAGTTCAGTACAGGCAATATTCACTATCGATTTTCTTCTCATAAAATATTCAGTCACATAAGACGTATTTTATCTAGGAAATGATTAAAATACAATTAGGTAATTTTTGCAAATAGTCCGAATATTCGATTTTTAAAATTCAACTAACTAATAATTTCAATTATACGCCTAAGAAATAAAAACTTTGAAGACAATTTTCGGATTTTAGAATTAATCGATTAGATAAAGTTAGAATTTTTATATCTATCTGATATATTTTTAAATACTGGTATACTGTTATGTATGATGAGAATTTTTACATTATAATTCTATGGTGGTATTTAAAATCATGAATATTTACGGAATTTATTAAATATTATAGAGATAAATTCGTTTCAATAAATATTCCTTTTAGTAACCTACTGGATGAGAATATGCATTCATATAAAAAATGTGTAATATTATGAAAAGTTTAAATTAAATGTAAAATTTAAGCACTTTTTAAATTTTGAATCTTTTATTACTGTTTTACTCAAAGAACTCAAAAACAACATTGTTTATATTATTCAAAATCGAATAACTCAAAAGTTGAAGTTATATATAAATATATAAAAAAGCAGGACTAGAATTTATATATATTGTGGCTCCTTAAGCTGTAACATTTAAAAGACCTCCAAATTCATCGAATATGTTTTTAGTAAGCGTAAAATTCCTTGTAACATGAGACCCTAAACTGTAACTTATCTCGCTTATATATAAATCCGGCATTGGTAATAAAAATCTTTACAATGGAAATTTTAGAATATTTCTTTTTGTAGGACATCTCTCATATTTTGTTAAAGGAAGATTGCCTATCGAAAGCAAAGTTTGAGATTAAGTGATCGAACCTTCACCTCTATGTCAAGTATAATGATGACGCCATTTAGATAACACGCAGGTTGTTTTATCAATGATCAATGATCTTAAATAAGTCGCTGACCTTTCTCAATGGGTGTGGTAAAAGTAAATTTCCATGTTTATATTATCTTGCTTAAGCACTTTAGTCAATATAACGTTAGAGCTAATTTAAAGAATATAGTGTCATTATCTTGTTAACGTTCTACATACACTACGAATTACTTAAATATATAAAACCATAGAATATAATATAATTCGATTGGTTCTTACTATTTGAATAAAACTTTTTTGAAATATATTTTGCTGTAACTATTGAAAAAAAATCGAAATTTCAATTTTCTCAAGGAATGTCCAACTCCGGTTCCAGCCCCCACTCCAGAAGATTGGCTAGAAATAGAAGTTATAGATGAATTCAAAATATGGCATTTATTATTTATGGCTCTGGCATGCGCCATCACTCTTTGTAAGTAATTCTTCTTTGCTACATATAGTTTTTTTTTCTTTTGTAGAAATTTTAAAATAATTTTTGAATTATTGAGAAAGGTAATTTATCATAGAAAAAAATAAAAAAAAAACATTCTGTACTAGATAACAGTCCGTACTGGAAAGGAGTTATGATAATAAAAGTTTTATTATTATTTTATTTAGCCGTCCTCGCTTGCTGTATAATGAAATGTCGAATACCAAGAACAAAGCAAGAAATAGAAGCCGACTATAAAAGAAGATTATTAACAAGAAGATTCAGAAGCATGCTGAATAAAGTTCAAGTAGATAATACTAATTTAAGAACGGGTACATTTATATTTATATATAGGCCTATATTTTTTCTAATTACATAAGTCCAAAACAAATCTGAATCATACTGTTTTACTGTTTTAGCATTGGAAAAAGTAACTGAATTATACGAAAAAGAAGCTAAAAGAGCAAGAAGAAAGCAGAGAAAGTTACAGAAATTACAATCTACTTCTCTAGAAAAACTCGAAAGTTATGGATCGGATGAGAACGAAGAAGAAAGCAGCAGTTGTACCAGTAGTGAAGCAAAGTTAACGGTGATACAAAAGATCAAAAGGTTGATAGGATTAGGAAAATCTTCGAGCATAGACTTTGAAGAATAATTAAAAATAAAAATAAAAATATCCAGAACAAAATCTACACAATAACAAAAGAACAAAAAGCATAATTTATAGAGAATGTAATATTTCTTTGAACGAAAATGGGCTACATAACATTCTCATTTCTATAACATTTCTCAGGGAAATAAAAAGAAAGATAAAAATAAAGCAATTCCCTGATATTATCTGAAATACAGAGAAATTTTCATAAGTCGAATTTTGAAAGTTATAAACTGGAATCTTATTATAGATCCTATCATAGATTTTTTTTTGGATCGCATTTATTGTATTGCATAGAAAATAAAGCAGTTAAAATATATATATACTAATACTACATTTAAATTCAAATTCGACAGTACTTCCGGAGCCTATTGAAGCCACACAGCAGGAGATAGAATTTTATAGATGATTGGATCAGATAGATAGAGCATTATAGTAGCTAGATCCTTTAATAAACATCCGAAAAATTCCATTAAATCATATCTATATGAAAAATCCGAAATATATATATATATATATATATTGAAATTTCTGATTTAAATGTGCCTAATCTATGTATAAGACATATAAATATCTAAGTTATAAAAAATTCTAATTTCCATAAAATGTTTTCAGTAACAAAAAAAGATTTAGTCAGTAGAATTCGACTTATGAAAGTTTCGCTGTATTTTTATTTATTTTGTGTTTGAATTCCGAGTAAATTATTATTTTTCATAAGTCAAACATTTGTTCCAATTAATCGTAAGGCATAAAAAAAAATTATTTATCATACATTCTGCATTAAAAACAAACAAAGAAAAATTCATTTAACGTAAATTATTATTATTAAAATTATTATCGTAGAAAGATTCAATATCAATAATACAAATATTAACAAAATGCAATAATTAATTTTTAACCTTTATTCAGATTTTATGTGTTATCTTCCGAATATATTATCATCAATGCCGAATAGTTTTAAAAAATATATAAATATTATAGAAAGTTTACTAATATAGTTTAAACAAAGCTCATCGTTTTGAGAAGATTATCAAGAAATAAAACAAAGATGGTTTTAATGTATACAATTCTTTACTGAGTAGTTCTTAGAAATGTAAATATGCAGTTTTGATACTTATTAAATAAAGTCTTCTTTATGCTTTTTACATTTATTCAATTTGTTTTTCATTTTTTTTCTCTCTCTTCTTCTTCTATAAAAAGTTTAAAAGATTTTCAATATTATAGAAGACGAGCATTGACATTCTCTCTTTCTCTCTCTCTGTAAATCTGTAGGGAATAGTGACTTAGATTGCTCTATCTCGTTCCAGATGAAGTATACAGCCGGATCGATACGTCATCCATCAGCAGTATCAACCCAATCTAATTCCTGGAATATACCAGATAAAGGATCACGCTCGTAAATAGTATTGATCAATCACTTTCAAATGCTATATAGCAAACGAAAAAAACATGCTGTATTTCATGATGCTCATTTGCAATATTTCAAAAGAACAAACACGCGATACGGAAATTTAATTCATTAAGAAGATAGAAAGGAAAAAAAGAGAGAGAGATCTATAGCATCGAAATTAAACGTCAATGTTGCGAAAATTGCATTTTTGCAGTGAAAAGTTCGCAAAGCTAAATTCCTATAGGACTTTTTACCATTTACATATGAATGTTGATGAATTTTTAATTCGAAAACATTTATTTACAAAAATTATATCTAAATTATTCAAATTCTTGTTGAAAATAGTCGGAAGTAATTTCAACCACTTTTATATAACAAACCAAATGGAAATTTATTATTATTATTATTATTTTGTTTTCATGTTTAAATTTTACATGGAAATTGACTTAAAACTAAGTATAAAAAAAATGATAAAAAATTAATTATGGATGAATTCTTGTAAGTAAATTAAACAATTTTTTATTTTAAAATTTATTTAATAAAATTTTTTTATCTTTATGATTATAAATACCTTTTATATTTGCAACACTATACAGAGATTTTAAAAAATCATAAATATTTTAAAACTATTTAAAAATAAATATAAATGAAAGTGTTAAAATTCGTTTTAAGCAATATAAAATGCAAAAAAATAACAATTATTTAGTAAAGAAGAATATATGGCTTGGCACTAATTTTTTTATTGCTGTTATAAATTTTTATACATAATATAATGATTTTAATACTGAAGCAGTACAGATAATAAAATTTTAAATCTACAATTATTTTCAATTAATATTTTTTTATCGATAAATAAGCTCTTTCCATCCAATGAAGGTATCAAGAGAATTTAATTAATATCGATGTCAAAATTTCTGTTATAAATATTCATGCAAAAAATACAAACCGGAAATTATTTTGAACTTTAACCTTTGCCTACATTTATCTTTTAAATATAAAAAAAAATTCATATTGTTGGTTATATAAAATTTTTATATTCTACTTTTTGGCTATTTTTTTAAAATTTCAACCAACTCTCAATAACAACACGAAATTCGCGCGCCATCTCTTGTATAGTTGAAGAAATTGTAATTAAAAAAAAAAAAAAAACTGATTTTATAACTTGCTTTGTTATATAAATTTATAACAAAATTTATTAAACAAAATAAATAAACTTTAATAATATATTTTATAATGTTAATTATTTAATATTCTTTAATAATTATTTACTCTATTCGGTACTCGAAATTACTGCGCTTGTTTGAATGGACATGATGAACACTATGCGCGACATTTAAAAAAAATGAAATATTTCTAAATATAAATAAAAACTGTTGATGGAATTTTTATTTAACTTACTATATATAATATTATACCATAATAAATTTATATTTAGAGAGTTAAAATTATGTCCAAGCACTTATAGCTATATTTCTATAAATAAAATGCAATTTCAATGTGTAGAAGATTAACTGGTGATCCATTGATATGCTGAAAAATTGTTTATAGAAGGAAAGCACGTCATAAAAAGATAGTTCAGAAATGTTAGAGATACTGCGTGAACAGAAATACCAAAATTGAACAAAAATGCCGTCCTATCTAAAAATTCCCATGATAAATTTGAAAGTATGAACAGTTCGCATTTTTACTATAATGCCTGTGCACATAAGAATACTGTATTGAATATTGAAATTCGATATCCAAATATGCACAATGACTTTATTTCTTTCAAAAGAAGTTTCAGATAAACACGCATTCATAACTTCTTTTGAATTAATTTTGAATATTCGAAAATCTCTAGATTTCAGTTTTCTAAAATTTTCTTTCTTTCTGTATGGAAATATTTGAAAGATAAAGTGTATACTATATTCATAATTCATAAAACACAAGACATTATAACATTTGTTGGATATGTTAGAATAGAATAGAAAAGTTAAGGCGAAATGTACAGCGTATATATCGAGTTGGTAAGAAAGATGTTATTCATATGTATCCACAAGGTGAAAATATTTTGAATATTTGATCTATCTTTACATTTAATATTTCACATTTCTAAATATCTAATATATTTGAAATATCTTTTTGGTTTACGTTTGTTCAATAAATTTTGTAATATATAATGTATCAATATACATATAGTGCGTCCTAAAGGTTCTGGAACGATCAAATATCTCGAAAAACACACATTCTATGAAAAAAAAAAGATTTAGACAAAAGTTATTTCGTTTATATATAAGGAAAACTGATCGAAAATAATCTCCTCAAACAAAAACTCCGAAAAAAATTCAAAATAAATTATTTTTGGATTAATTGTTTTACATATTTTGAAAGACTATACTCTTCAGACTATAAAATATCTTAAACACTTCGAGGATTATTTATTCGAAATAAGAGAATAAATAAAAATTCGAGACCTATGCCAAAAGATCATTTTGTACACTCACCTGTCCAAAATGATCCCATAGAGATCATTTTGACGCAGATACTTACAATTAATAATTGCATTATTTATTAATTGCAAATAAAACGGTAGGTAAAAACACAGCAAAAACAAACTTTATTATATCTACGTAAGATGTTATTCCATGTTTATGGAAGCAAAAGAAACATCAGTTAATTAAAATTCTGATACCTTATATTGCAGATATTGATTTTCATCTAATCGAAATGGCACATCCCAAAATACACTGATCTAATTTAACTAGGGCATAATCGCCATCTTGTTTGCAGTAGTACAAATTTTGCTGGTATGTCAACAGGCGACGATAAAACTTAAGGAAATACAATGGAGAATCGTCTCACCCTAAAGGACCATTTTGGACCAGTTTCCCCTACATCGATGGTAGTTTTTTCGCCAACAGATGAC
>WUQG02200423.1:0-21941 GCA_011317285.2 Androctonus mauritanicus
TTAAACATTTCGTCCAACGATATAACTATAATAATGAAGAGAGAGAGAGAGGTTATCTCGCTGTCCTACAGCATTTGGCAACACTCCAAAGCATCGGACAACTGGCGCCATGCAGCTTTTATTCTAATAGACTGATCATCGTTTGGTAGTTCAGATTTTTTTTTTCCTTTCTTTTTTTCTATTTTTTTTTTATTTCCTAATGTCCTCTTTTATACGAAAGCTACCTGAATTACTTCGGAAATATTAATATTTATCCCATAACGAATTTAAATTTATTTGATAAAAATTCAATTGTTCGTGAAGGTTCGCCATGATGAAACATCTGCTTTCCGAGCTTTCCGAGAACGAAAATGCCCAAAGGAATAAAATACGCGACTACAAATCAAAATTTTCAATGGTATACTTTTTTTTTTTGTAATAATGCTCGAATATTCTAAAAATAGGATATAATTTACGAATTAGGATGCATTGTCTTCGAAAAGAAGGATTTTCCAGGTGTCTTCGTGATATCCCAAATTAGCACCTGGCTTTTACACAATGTATGCTTACCTCCTTACTTTAAAAAAAGAAGAAAAAAAGAAAAGCAGCAGTTGCCTGTCGAAGCTTTTTAAGCATTTCACAATTTTTTTAATAGTTTCCTCTTTCCTAAATTAGTTACGATTTATTGTTTATTTCTATTGTTCGTGACAGAAGTAAGTAAGTAGTTTTAAAAGTAAGTATAATCTGAATTTTTTTTTCTGTTTTAAACGATTACTGTTTACAAAAACGAGAAAATATAAATTGGGAAACTTAACCAAACACACAACGTTTCGAAATTAAAATGATAACGAAATTGAAGCAGATGGACTCGTCGTCGCAGCTTATTTCCTGAATTGTTTAAGTACCCATGCCATCATCAATTATACGGAGAACCGTGTAGCACCACAATTTGTTTTCTAGAGGTTTATGTCTATCTGTATCATTCTCGGGTCATCGACCTTTTTTCTCGTGTCCGTTCGTTCTTTCGGACATTTACGACTAGTTTGCATCTTTTTGAGGAAACAAACTGTAGAGATTTATGATGTTTTAACAAATTTATTTATCTTAGATTAATGAGCATTTATTTGAATGCCCTTTAAAAATAATACAGATCTTGATAATAATAAAGAAACCTCTTTTTAATATTTAAGCAAATTTAAGTTCGCCATAAATTTGCAAGTTTAGCTAACGAAGAGAGAAGTCCATTATGAATGAAAACCGATATTTTTTTAATAAAATAAAACTCGATTAAACCCATTTTTATTGGTAGTTGCCGTCCGAGTTTATATTAAAAACCTAAATAAGTGCATGGTTATTCGATATGGAAGGTTATCATCAAGTTTTCGGCGCAATTTCTAAAATGAGTTATAATAAAGTATAGGAATTGGATGTGATCCAATAAAAAGGCGACTGTGAACCTGACCTTCAAGTGATCATCTACAAACATTTACCTTTCGGTTCGATCGTTAAAACTAATTGATGTGAAAGAAGACGATTTTAACGAACTTAGCTACGATCTGGCTGTTGTCAAAGGACGGTCGACCTGGTCTCAACTGTTCGCAGTCTCCTATATTTGAGTAGGCAGACTAAACATAGCGGCTGTATGAACATTGCACATTGGCGCCGCCATGGGCTCGCTTCTCCGGGCTAAATAACAGTATTTCTTTAAAAAAAACCCAGGATGGATCTTTACATCTTTATAAATTCACTTATAAAGAGTGTGGATCGTATTTAAGTCTGGCTTAAAGATTCGAACAGAATTACGTTAAAGTCGGAGTAAATGTCTCAAATTTTATATATTGCTCGCATACAGCATTAGTACGAAATCTTTGCGTAGCGAGTCGTCATGTTAGTCATTTTTTGTCACACTTATCGACCTTACATCCATCGAAAAAACGCAAAATTTAATACTTTTTCCGAGCTTACGTAGGATATTTTGAAAATTTACAATCGATTTTTTTAAAAATAAATACCGTGTTTAGATAATTATTCTTTTATTTATCGCTAATTTTCACATTTTAATCTTCGTGGTCCTTCGATAAATGTCATATTATAAGTATCGAGATTCGTTTAAAGAAAAGTTTGTGCATCTCTCTCTCTCTCTGTACAAAGAAACTGCTACGTCAGCTACCATATCTCACTGAACTAAATATCTTAAACTATGAGAAAAACCTGCTGGTTTGTTTAGTCTGCAACTTAGCAGGGAACAAATCTACATTTAAATAACAATTGTCGAACAGAATCATCTTCAATATCGTCACTAGAACGATTTAAAACTGATAAAAAAAAAAAAAAAATCGCGCATATTTAAACCAAAGTCTATAATTTTTTTTTTTTTATTAAGTTTTTCGTTAAATTAATGGTCTACTGCACATGTGTCTATGACCCAAATTTTTAAAAACGAGATCATTTCTTTTCATTAATATTAATGATATTTTGATGTCAGTCTAATTTTCTCAAAGAAAAAAAAAAAATGCAAATAAAAGCCGCATTTTCTAAGAAGAGCGCGAATTTCATACGTCCTCTAATTATACAATAATTAAAAAAAAAAAAAAATTCCATATAATATATAAACTTCTTTAGAGTTTTATTAAAATAATACCTCGAAAAACACAAACTTTTATTTATCTTTAAACTAAGCAAAAACAGCAATTTTCTTTTCGTAAACGTCACTCTTTACACTTTTTTTTTTTTTTATTATTATTTCCCAAAATTCGAGGATTTATGTCGATGAGATTTTGACACTACTATATACCACGATTAATAGAGAGTCTGAACTCTCGTTGAATAAATAAATAATAAGGCTAGGAGATAACCTCAATTTATTAAAATTCCATCTTAAATAAAGGAAAAATTCTGAGGGAAATTTGTATGAAAGAAATATCAAAAATGGTATATACATTTATGTAATAACTTGACTAAAGAAAATAATTAATAATTAATTATTATTCACTTTAGCTCTATTATCAGTTTTATTAAGAGATAAAAGAGTAATGCTGCGTACAGGATATTATATTCGTAAATGTTCCTTCCCTGCTCATTATAACTAAAATTAGAAAATGCGGAAATGGTGGTAGAATTCGAGTAAAAATTTATTTTTCCATAATAAAGACCATTTATCGAGATACGAATTTAAAAAAAAAAAAAGTTTTTTATATACAATAATTATTTCTTTTTAATAAATTTAACAAAATTCTCAAAAATATATATAATTTTTTTTTATTATTTATATTTTTTAATTATTATTTTCCAATGGGATTTAAGAGGAAAAATATATTATTATTATTATTATTTATTTTTTTTTATTTGAAACAGAATCCCTTTCGACCTCTGTAAGAAGGCCCTAAGCTTCATATTTTACAGAAACTAGATTTGTGCGCATGCGTTTCGACCTATGGTTCCGCGAAAAGGTCTTCATATTTGAGAAGGGATGTCCTAATGTTTATGTCTAATGAAAGGCAGTTTTTTCTTCTTCTTCTTCTTCCCCGCATATTTTTTTTTCTTTTTTTATATTTTTTCTCCAAAACCAAGAAAGGGTTATTCCTCTAGTATCAGTGGTTAACGCTCTCATAAATTACGAATTAAATCAATGGTCGTCCCATAACGCATTTGGGTTATACGCCAATGCAAATTTATGGAGAATGGTTATTAATTTAAGCAAAAAATTTATCGATATTTTGTTTTATTGAAGCCAATGTATAACTTTTAATGTGTGGAAACAGAAAACTATTTTTTATTTTTTTTTTTTTGGTCGATTTTTATAACTTGTCTGGAAATTTTATTCCAAATTTTCTTATTAATTCGTTTATTTTCATTTTTTTTTTTTTACTTGAAATGATGCCAAAAATTTGGGCTTAATTTTATTTTTTACTGGAAATAAGAACAAAATATGTGCCTTTATTGAAGTTATCTCGAAATTTGGAAGTTGTCCACTAATCAAAAATAGATAAATAACGTTAAGTAGTTAGTATTTCTCGATAAATAACCTTAGGTAGTAGTTTGTATCCTGTATTTTTACGCAAGATATAACCAATTTTGTAATATATCCGAACTGATAAATTCAAGAGAAACAAAAAAAAAAAAAAAAAAGTTTAAGCGAGCGGATGAAAACATGAAGAAATTTTGAAAATTTCGCGAGTGTACAATTCGGTTTAGCCTAGTAAAAAAAAAAAAAAACCCGAATTATTTCTTCGGTATGTTAGAATAAATGCTAGAAAAAGCCTCATTAAAGTTTAAGTGAATATTCTTGACAGAAAAGTGTCCGAAACTTGTTAGCAGCCATACCATGACAGAGCTTGACACGAACTTGAACTCTGTCACTTCGGTTGCGCCAACTGTACAAAGTACGCCAGGAAAATTAACATTATTTACGAGCATAACGGGCAACCTCCGTTTCTAAACTAATTAGCCGTAGGTCGAAAGAAAGCATAAATCGTTTAAATATCTTAGCAACTTGGTCGATAGGACACGAGGCGGGTGGCCCGCTATTATTCTGCTGTCGATTATAACTTGTCAGTGGTCGAAACCGGCTAATTTATCTTGCGTTTAATTAAGACTAGTTAAGGAATTAAACATAGGGGCTAATTCCTCAATGAAAGTGCTCCGCATCTATTTGAAATTCTACACTAAACTCTATAATGTTTCTCTCTCTCTCTCTTAAAGGCCAGGCGCCTCTATACAACTCCACTTCAACACCGCAAACATGCGAACTCAGTTTGATGATAAAAAAAATTCATTTCGCAGAATTTAAAATTAGTTTTGATGATATAAAAGAAGATTTACGATATTTTTTTCTGTTAATTTTTTAAACATGTGCTAGCAAAATTCCGCTAGTTTGGGATAATCTCTTCGGATCGGCTTTTTTTTTTTTTTTTTTTTTTTGCAAATTAAGTTGCAAAACTGGTTTCTGATAATTATAAACCTTATTATCAAACATGTTAATTTAATAACACATTTATATCAAAAACTTATCGCAGTTTCCGTTTAATTTTAAAGTTATTTTTAATGTTTCTTCGATACGAGAAAAGTCTGAATTTTATAAGGAAAGTTTAAAATTTATTATTATATATTATGTAATTAATCTTAAATTTTCTTTTAATTTTTGAATAGTGTTATCATCTATCCTTCTAAAAAAAAAAAAAACGAGTATACTTTGTATGTTTTAAAAATTAACGCTACACACACTTACAAATTTCGAAGTGTAATAACTGTAGAAGCCAAAAATGTCACCAAGCAGTCTCTGCCACTAGACTACAGATTACTAAACGTCACAAGAGACAACGACAATTTCAAGGACGACAGAAGCAGGAACGCGTGGAGCTATGACGTCATTTAAACTGGCAAAAGAATCAAACAGAAAAATGGAAAAGAAAAAACCATTTATCCTATCCGACTGGTTTTAACAACGATTTTTTATTAATATTATTATTGTTATTTACATAGAATTTTCACCTACTGTTGTTTTGAACTGTATAGAACCAGAGGAAAAAAAAAAAAAGAAAGAAAAACACCCAATCACCCCACGGCGCCACGTGGTCTTTTATCCACCAGCGATTCTGTTAAAAAGAAACAATAGTTCTGAATGGAAACAAACATGGCCCATCTGCGAATCGTTTTCCCTTTGAATTGTTCTATTTTTTACGAATAACTGATCCACGCAAAACATGTTTAGAACGTAGGCAAAGTTTTGATTAAAATAATAATAATAAAAAAACTATTTAATCGCACTTATTTTTGATAGTTTTATAAGCACTTTTATGGCTAACATTCTGTATATTTTTATTTTTATGTTTTTTTAGTAGACGTTTTAGATAGTTAAGAGAAGAAATTCAGTCTTAAAAATCTAACCTTCACGGTCTGAAGCTCTTTAGTTTAAAAAGATGGATCGAAAACTTGTCAATGATCCGGATTTGGAAAAAATCATTATAAAACGAGATAAAAATCATTAATTATACCATAATGATCGAAATTTTAATGACACAACTTGTTTCGGTTGCTAAAATAAAGTCTGGCATTCTTTCTCACTCGTTAAATCGAAACACGACGGGGGGAGGAAGGAAAGAAAGGCTGCGAAAGAGTAAAACAAAGTGAGTTGCTAAATGCAGAAATGACAACCGGCTTCTTGGTGACATTATTGCGTGCCAACAGGTACAGACAGCGTGGCTATGGAGTCGAAAACAGGCGGCCTATCATTAAGAGGCTGTGCAAGGATGAGGGGTAGAACGGGGGTAGCCATCTTAACAGCTACCTATCTTGTGACTATACCGTTCCACTATTTGGATATGGCTGACCCCGGGGCGACAAGTTCCGGCACACCTCACACCTGCAAATCGGCGGTAGACCTCAACTAGTTTTCGCCAGAAGTCCTTCATTGTTATGCCGTCTAGCGCGCACACAGTTTTCTTTCGGCAATAGAGTCAGTGGTACCAAGTTTCTATTCCAAGTTCCGTTAGCGTAAAAGGCTTCAACAAAAGCGCCAAGATTATTGTCTAAATGTGGTAACTAATCCGTTCCGCCATGTCTTGCGGCCACCACACCAGAGCCATCCACTACACTTCGACTTTCTATAAACGATACGCGCGCTTTTATGTTATTCTCTGTAGAAAAATTTCAGGAAAACTTGCATCAGAAAAAAAAAAAGATTTAAGAAGAAGAAAAATCCAGGAAAAAAATTTACGAAAGCCCGAACGGATCAATATTCAATAAATAAATTTTCGTGTATTAATGTGCATTGTTTTCCTCCAATATAGAGAGATAAGGAGACTAAATTTAATCGAGTTAAATTTGTAGCGAGAAGGAATTTCGTCTGGACGTTTCTCTGACCTCCGGCGTTGTCTACGAGAATACTGAAGAACAGGATAAATGATTATAAAAAAAAGTGTAAAGAAATGTCGGTGTCCTCTTCGCGACACCTGCACTCCTGCTTGTTACAGTTTCCAGAACATTTTAAGTCGATTTAGTCGAACAGGTGGAAAGTTTAGATAAACTTAATACCTTTTACGCTCCAAATATTATTATTATTAAAAAAAAAAACAAATAAAAAAATTATAATTTAGAAATAATTTTTCCTCAATTCCCATTGGGAAGATAAATTTTCCATTTCTACGCTTCGTTTCTACATTATTGTCTCGCTGAGCAATAGTATTTCCTATAAAATATGAAGCTGTCTGCGTTTTGCCGACCTCCATATGAGAGCATTGACCCGGTCGGGCACAACTGAGAGCCTTTGAGTCGTCTTCACCTCATAACGCGAGTACTTACATCCTCTTAAAGTATTGCCAATAAGCATTCTGTCATAAGATAATATTTAAATGGATGATTCACGGTAGTTACTTTCTAAACTATTTTATTTTCGTAAATAGATGCCATACAGTTTAAATTATTCTATTATCAAACGAAAAAACTCCATTAAAAGACTTGGAATGGACGGAGATAAAAATATAACAGCCAGCGAGATGTTAATGTCATACAATTTGATTATATGCAAAGTTTCAGTGCAAAAATGGAGCGCATAGTATTTATACAGTTTTCTGCATCTTGCATGGCCTCCGTGTGTGGTCCCGGGGCACTGTTCACGTGATGTCGGTCCGAATTGGCAAGCGACTGTTCGTTCCCCCGTTGCCATCATTAGGGTCCACGCCCAACGAGACCAGCCACTGTTCCTTCAGCGAGTACCATGTGTTTGACCACCCTGAATATCTGAAACCCGCGTGCCAACGAAGCTACCTGTGTGGCCACCCTGTCCCCACATATCCCCGGGGCTAGCCGCACTTTGGGTCACACACAACAGTCGTTTTCACCTTCTATACATCGGCAAGGTAAACGAGATCCTCGAGACATCTTCATTTGTTGGGGGAAGCCTTTTAATACGACAGGTATGCCGAAGTTAAGGGGAAAGGTGTGGGCAAAGGCCGTAAACCCTGAAGCAATACGTAGAGGTGAAGTTGTCTTCTATTTGTCAAACTATGTTAGGAACTAAAACGGTAGTATTTGATTTGATTTCTGTAACGTCCCACGCACTTTTCTAGTAGCCATTTCATTTTTTCTCATCCACAACTTTTTCCGCGTCTTGGTCACAGCTGTTCTTAGCTTTATCCTATTTATAACGCGGTCGCATAGTTTTCTGGTCGCTGTTATATATCGTTAGTTTTGTTTAGTTGTCGCGCCTTCTACAGAAATATTATATAGGGCTATCAATGTCCATTCGCATATTCGTTCCTATTCACGTCTGACCGTTTATTCGTCTTTCTTAGAAAATAAATTAACGTAAGCGACTGTAATTACAGGAGACCCGATCCCAGAGACTCATTGTTACAATTCCTATCAAATTAGTTACTCTTCTAGGAAATTAATAGGGCTAAATTCTTTTTATCACTCCTACTTTTTTTATTCTTATTTTTTTTTAACTCGCGAAACCATCTGGCCTTTCGAAAAATTATGTTAAATCGAAAATTCGCTATCCTATGCGGCTAAATTGCCAAACTTTTCGATTGGTAATCCTACAAGTGTCGGAAAATGTCGACTGGTATACAGGGAGAAGGTTAAGGGCGGTTTTTGTGGACCATTACTGCCTTTTGATCAATGTGAAAAATAATCGTCAATTTGAACTAATAGTATACAAAACAGACATACTGGCATGTCTAATCGATTATACGGTCGTTAGGTTAGATCGGTTAGTCACGGCTGGACGAGGAGAGGCTAAAAGGAAAAGAAGCACCGTTTAATTAACGGAGGGCGCGAAATGTCCGTCAGCCAGTCTCGCAGACCTCGAGAGTCGGCGAGATCACAAGAGCAGAGGGGGATGGACAAGGTAAAGAAAAGCCTGATCTTGGCCCACACGCGAGTAGACAAAAAAGCGTAGTCAATCATCCAGGGCTTGGATAGAGTAAGACATCAACTTTATTACGTCGGTTCTTGGAACGGGAAGAGTCAGTCCCCTTCCGACGACCCCTGGTGCACCCCTAGGGCACAAACGGTACCACCCACTTCACCACTCGTCCCTATTGAAGCACTCTTGCTGAATTTATAACTGACAGAAATTGTTAGTTATGCCAAAATTCAAAAATATTGTAGACCTGTTTTGGAAATACATAGCAGCCAGTTTGATCTTTATTTGCGGGATGTAAAAATTGTTATTAATGAACGATCTCTGTAGATTTTCTTTTAGCAGAAAGAAGCTCCCTTTACACAGTTGACTCGCTGTCTGTTAGAATTTGGCTCAAGTTCTCAGACAATTCTGTGTCATCCGCCCAGTTATGTAACAATGTTCTCAGAAATGAGGTTTCTTTCGAACAGGTGATATATATATCTATTTTAATTTTCACATATTTCTATCAAATTTTCTTCAATTAATTTAATTATTAACTGGATAATAAAACACACTTCCATCTTCGATTAAATTCTTTTTAATCGAATCAATTAAACTAGAATGAAGTTGTACAAAAATTCGTTTTTTTAAGACTTCCCATCAAGAATATTTATGTTTAAATTTTATTTAACATTTCCTGATATATCGGAACAAAATTGGCTGGGCCAGGGGATAAATGCGCTTTAAAATTTGGCAGAGGTACAGTTCTGACTTCATAGTCTGGCTATGACAAGAGATGTCACTGTTTGTTCAGGCAAAGGGTAAATGATAAGGTGTGGTTGTCTCCACTCTAAACTGTCTGCAGCTAATAAGTTGCAGCTGAGAAAAGTTAAATTCGGTTTATTTTCGGAAGATCGACCATGTGGCTAATCTGAACAAATGGCTCGCACTACCGAAACGACAAAAAAAAAAGAAAAAAAAATATATATAACACCATCGGTCCATTTAATTACAAACTATCAAAATCGGCAAAAATAATATGGTAAGAGTCTTTCCCGCATAGCATATTTGACGTACAGCGAAAACTCTTCATTAAACGTTAAGGATGTGAAGAAAGACGAGAAACAATTCTGGACTTTTTTTACACCAGAAACGAGATGTTAAATCCGAGATGGTGGAAGTTTGCAAAGATTTCTATACGATTGTTCTGGCCATTTGAGAGGACTGGGACAATAGGATATGAGCTGACTGTTACGTGGCAAAGCAGAGAGAGCTATATCAGGCGTCCGGACAGAAATAGTACTTAAGTCTTGGGGACAAGCGTTGGATCAAGTTACGTCTGTGTTGAAGAGAAAAACTTTGCCATAAAAACTTCACTGAGACAGCATTTATCGATAACGCTACTTTCTTATTTTTCCATTGCAGAATCGAAATTAACTCGCTAGTATTTTGCAAAAATTATTCCTTTCTTTCGATTCTCAAAAATCACGAAAAAAAATAAATTCATAAAAAATTCGAAACTCTTTAATTTATGCGGAAATTATTTCCTGCAGAACAATTTAGAATCTCATTAAATTTTATTATTATTATTATTATTATTTAATTCCGAATTAAGTTTATACACTGATATTCTCATTAAAGATAACGGTTATCAACAAAAATTACAAATAGGTTTTGACACGAGGCTAATATACACTCGAAGCGATTTTAGTAGTTCACAGTTTATTTTATTCGACTTTTAAATTTTGTTGTAAAACTAATAGGTGACAGAAGATAAAATCGTAAATCACTCAAAGTAAGATTCCTATGACTAAGTCTTATTAGTGCAAAAATTGTTATTGATAAAAATAAACACTTCATAATGAATACATAAATAACGAGGAACATATATATATAAATTATCTTTCGGTATATTATATAGTTCGTTTGTTAAAATAGTTTTTTTTTTTTAATCTTTTTTAATTGTTGTTTATATAAACACTTCAAAATTTGTCATTAGAATAATAAAGATTATATGTATATATATATACGAATATAAATTTAATGATGTCGTAAAAATAACGTGACAGATATAGAGAAAAAAGTAACAATGTGTTTGCAACTCATTGGAGTGTTAGTAGTAATGACCTTAACTTGTGTTTATATGTTCAGCTTTGGCGGTTATTAAAGACCCCACTTGAGATGAAGAGGAGAAGACGGGAGAGAGGACAAGCTGCTTTAGTGTCAAGTGGTCCTGTGCTTCTGTTTCTTTCTTTTTTTTTCTTTTTCTTCTTCTAAATAGTTTCTTCTATCTTTAAACTTACTTATTAACAATTAACGTCGATTTATATTATTGTTGCTCGACGAAACGTTTTAGGCATTTTAAATAGAGAAAGTAGTACGATAATTGCTTTGGTATCCTTGCAAAAAAAAAAAAATGTCGGAAAGTGCTTACGCTCGTATCTCTATAAGCGCGATATTTTAAGGACGACTTGGTCTATACGTTTGTCTTATTGAGTGCAGTTCTAGTAACTTATATAGATTGATAAGATATACTCTGTTCTTGACCGAAAAAAAAAAAATTAATTTACAGATACGAATTTTCTTACGTAATTCGATGTTTTAAATCCTAAAAATTTATGCGTAAGTCGAAATTCTTCTTTCCTAAATTAATATATCCAATCGTAGTATGCGTAATAATTTAATATTTTCATTCGTAAATCGAGAGAATACGTTTTTAAAAATAAAAATAAAAAAAAATTTAAATTTAATATATTATCCGTTTTTTAAAAAATTCTCAAGTTTTAAAACGTTAATTAATTAATATATTTTTTTTTTTTAGCATATTTGATAATTTATAATTTTATATATTAAAATTATAAGAAAGAAATACGGTAGAAACAAAAAAAAAATAATAACGAAGTCGTAAAAAAGCCAAGGGGATCAGAGAAAACAAAAAAATGGCGCTTGAAACAAATAGTCCCGCCCCTGCCGGCCGCTGTTTGTACTACGTCTGTCATCAGTATGTACTTTGTACCCAGGTCTTCTGTAAACATTCCCGATCACGTGATTGCCGTGACGTCATAACATGGCCATATTTCTTCTTTCTCTATCCCATCTAAATCCATAAAGGATGCGCATTTTTTTTTTTAAGGTATACTTTCTTTAGGCATTTCGTTATTCGAGAAAATTAGCAACTTATTTATAATAGCCGTATTATGGTAGATAATTTATGTTTAAGAGAGGGAATAAAAAGAGTCTATACTCGTAGAGATATCGCAGTGTTGACAATGGGGTACCAACACGTGGCTGACGTGTGACAGGGTTATGTTTACTAGGCAGGTGATGGTGAAAGCTAGAACCGAACTCCCCAAAGACAACCATCTGTTCTCTCAACTGAGTGACTGTCCAACGGATAGTAAAAAAAAAAGAATAGAAATAATAAAACCCCATGATTTTTGCGCGCTTTCCTTTTTTTTCTTTTGTATTTTTACGTTTTATATTTTAAAAAATTCTTGATTTAAATATAATTATATAGAACGCTGTTTCGAATTCGAAATTTATATTTATTTATTTTGGAGCAACTAAAAATAAAAATAAAAAATTATCAAAAAATATTTAATTATTATTATTATTTTTTTTTTTTATGCGATTAGTATCGATCAGTCAAAATTTAAACGTTTATCGTTATTTTAATTATATTTAATTCTAAAAAATAATTGTTAGGTTATTTGTTGGCAGAGCGAAAGAAATTTAAAATATTTTTTTTTTTTTTTTGAAATTTGGATGGCAACCTTATCGAAATTTCGAAAGCAAATGCAATTTTCGTGAGCGCCCTCTGCTGCTAATATTAAGAAAAACTTAAAAAATTGAATATTAAAATATTTAAAATGGAAGTAGGCGGTTAAAAGTACGGAAAATTATATTGGGTACAAAGCGAAAAAGAATTTTAAAAAATACGATAACTTACCATTTCCAGGAATCAAGACTTTTCTGATGGATCTGATAGCCTTTTTAGTATGCGGCACCGGTTCGGAAACACCCAATAAAGTGGCAGAGGACAACTCTTTTACGTAGACAATATAAACTTGATCTTTTCGTAAATCCTTTTCTCTCACATGCAGCTGACACGACGCGGCCGTTTCTCTTTCGTCCGACTTGTCGCGGTTCCTCATTTTGCGTTTAGGATATATAACAACAGCGTTCGTGTTCGCTTGTAATTTTGATTCGGAGTTCCTTTTGTGAATTTTCTCAATCCTGTAATTAACTTTTAGTCCTTCGGATCCTGATTTATTCACACCTAGAAGAACACCGTGAAACACTACGGGTGATATATAAGCTTTGGATGCGGGGTCCAATTTAGTTGATAATTCCGGCGATGGGCAAGTAGTACCCTTTACCCAATGGCACTGTAACACTAAGCCTAGCAGTAGTAGCCAACGATTGATGGTAACAGCCCTCATGACTGCCGCCAAGTTAGCCCCAAAAACTGATAGGACCGTCCACAAGACATGCTTTGCTAGGTCCTACGCCTCACTGTAGCATGTTCGTTCGCAACCTTCCACCCATCTCCAAACCCCCTGTGCTACGTCATGCGCACTAAACTTGACCCGTACTATCTTGTGCGCATGTCTGCAATATCTCCATCTCCCATTGGATGATACGCAGCATCACATGATATCACCGACGTTTGGATCAAGTAACTATTCTTTCGAAGTTTAAAAATTGATTCGTTCCTCAAATTGATTATTACCGCTGCTGTCAAACATTTTAAACATTAAAAACATGAATAAATTTTTAAAAATTCGTTACTTTTCATCTTTTTTTTTCTGCTTATATTTATCGAGAGCGATCGCTCTCTGATGCATATTTAACACGTTATTTATTATTAATTACGGGTCGAAAATGGAGTAAGTTGTAGAAATGCTTTCTGTGCGACAATAGAGTATTGTTTCTATCTGCGTTGGTAATTTAGGTAATGTGGACAGCTTTACGATCGAAACACACATGTTAAGAATCATCTCAAACCAGATGGTTTCGTCCTTGGATGTCCTTCCATCCATGCGTGGAAGGTAGGACAAACATAACTCCCCACGCATGCAAATGCTTCCGCCATCAAAAACCAAATCTCTTCATCCTCTTTGCATTACAACACAATGCCATTTTTCCAGCGAAAAGTTATTTCTGTTCCATATATTTACGGCGTTGCAATTAATATAAACATATTACATCAGTACTTATCCTACATCCTTTATGTGTCAGATAGGTGGGCAGATTATTTACGTAAAAGAACGGTATTAGGAAACGTCTCGAAACACCCGAAAACTAAGAACGAGAAGAGATGCAGGGAATTTCTCATCGAACCAATAAACATGTGCAACATCACTTATGGAGCCAACGCAAACTAATTTTTAGTTTCGTTCGTTTCGAAAATTAAAATAAACAAATCTACGTATGCAAATAAGTGATGCAAACATTCGTTGCAATATATACAAAATGCGAAACTTACCTTCGTGGAAGTTCGTTAGTCATTTTTATAAGTACGACTTTGCAAAAATTATTAATAACTAGAGCATTAAAATCAGTTTTACTTTATACTGTTTCAGCAAATTGTGTAATCTAAAAGCGAATTTTTTTTTCTTTTTCTGTAACACAATCAATTAGCGAGGAAAATAAAAAAAAAAAAAAATCATAAAAATACTATCCAGTAATTATTACATAACTTTGTTAGCCTCAACTTTAGCCTCATTCGTCATATATGAAGTGATACTGTCAGATTGGAGATCTCTCACGATAGATATAAAGTGTTTTATGTTATATAATATATACAAGTTTAAATGTCTACTACTTTGTAGAAAGTAAGTTAGGCGAAGATTAGGGTAGTGAAACTACATAATTTTTATATCAGAATTTGATAGCGAGACCACCAATCAGATTCGGAAGATAGAGCAAGGGTCGCAACGAAGAAAGACGATCTACCAGAAAACATCGCTTCGTGATTGATGAAAGTAAAACATTAGAAAAGTTGTCGTTAGGTTAAGTATAATAGATTTAGATGTATATTATTTTGTTTACATTATCAAAAAGTTTGCTATCCGCGCTCTCTAGAGAGATCGTATATCGAACAAAATCGGAACAAATAAAAATATCATAAAAAAACGCGATACTAGATCGATCGATAATTTGATCGAATGTGATTTGAATCATTATATAAATTTATAGATCAAAAATAATAATTATTTTGTTTATTCGTTTTCTATAAAACGGTGAAATTCGTTTCATATATTAATTATATATATATATATAGTATTAAGTGTGGTTATTAAGTATAGTATAGTTTAATCAGATAATCTATCGATAGAAATATAATCAGCAGAAAATATTTGACAATGAGAAGAGAGAGATCATAAATAATTTTATTTGTCTATAAATAAATAAAATTTTTATAAATATTTTAAAATTTCGTGATAAATTTTTTCACCCATTGTTCAAGATTTTATTTAAAGAATTTAATTTTAAAATCATTTTTAAATTTATTTATTTTTTCTTTTTTAATTAAGATTAAATCCTTTAAATTTTTTAAATATATATATTTATGAATAAATGGATATATAAAGAATATGGAATGGATATATATTATGTAAGGATATATTCCTATCTCACATACATATAAATATATACCCTTGAATATATCCTTAGATAGGAATATATCCTTACATAATATATATCCTTTCCATATTCTTTATATATCCATTTATTCATAAATATATATATCTAAGGATATATATATTTTTCATAAATATATATATTCTTAGATATATTTATGAATAAATGGATATATAAAGAATATGTAAGGATATATTCCTATCTAAGGATATATTCAAGGGTATATATTTATATATATGTGAGATATATGTCAAGTATATGTAAGGATATATATATATATATTTACTTAAAGAAACTCCTAATGGAATTAATATAATAAAGTTTTGATATATAGCCTAAATATCAAAAATTTATTATATTTCTGTTAATAATTCTCTACAAAAGAGGTTCATTATAAAGTATTCTGCCTTTATAAATGATTATATCAAAACTATAAATGAAATTTTTACTTTGAGAAACTCCTGATGGAATTAATTAGGAGTTTCTCAAAGTAAAAATTTCATTTATAGTTTTGATATAATAATTTGTAAAGACAGAATATTTTATAATGAACCTCTTTTGTAGAGAATTATTAACAGAAATATAACTAATTTCTAACAGAGACTCTAAATTTATAAATTCTTTAAGAAAGTATCATCATCAGCAATAGTTAAAAGTTATTAACTGTAAGACATAATTACGATACAATAACCATTTTCTTAATTATTAAGTTTAGCTCGTACTTATAAAGGATATCTTTAGTGTAATATTTAATTATTTAAAAAAAAAAAAAATTAATTTAAATAATTCAAGCAAAACATATGTAAAACAATTTGCCTTTTTAAGTACTGCATTGGAGAAAAATCACACAAAAGCAAAGTTCATCAAGTAAATAGCTCATATTAGCGAAAGGCCTTACAGACATTGCCTTCAAGGTTGTATCAGTCAACACATTGTACGTTATGATGGCTTAACATTTGTTTGCCATGTTTAACTTCCACTCCCAAATGGCAAACTTCCTTCACATCGATGCAAAAATATGAATAGATCTTTTTTTTTTCTTTTACAAATATTATTATAATTATATATATATATATATTTCTATTTTTGCCGTAGGTGCGAGCAATATTTTTGTTTTTCTTATCTTTCCTCCGGGGATAGTTTTTAATTAGGACCAGAAGTCAAGACATATGTCGGGTTTTATATTACAAGTTTCTCTGAACTTTCTACATTGTAACAGTAAATGGGTAAATATAATATACACTCGACATGTTGATATTAAACCGGCTCAGGATGATCATGCAACCTGTTAAGTAGGTCTCTCTCTGATCCATGGATAATTGGAATTCAAAGAGACTGTTACTGATACTATCTACTCTAGTATCTACACAGTAATGGTCGAATGACTCATCGCTTCTATTGAGTTAATGATATCATTGTAAGACTCGAGTTGGAAATTTTCTTTTTTTTTTTTTTTTACGACATTTGTACGACGTACAATACGTAAAAATTTACTTCGGTACGATATTTATAAATGGGAATAATTGTGTAACGTGTAATCGTTAAATTATGAAAAGTATTTTTTATTTATTTATTTATTTAATAAAGTCAGAACGTTATCGAGTTAATTTGAGGATATAATCTTAATTTATAAAGCATAATATAGAAATTTGATACTTCTGCTCGATTAATCGTAAGAAATTTTAATTTTTTTATTGTAATAATAAATCTTTTTTTTAGTTATAAATTTGCGTAAGGTTTAAACTAGAATTTTTTTTCTTTTTTTTTTTTTTTTTAAGTTTACCACCACGACGGCAGATTTTAATTATAAATAAAATAATAAACAAAAGAAAATCATAATAATAATAAATTATGTAACCGTTAAAAAATTTACGATTTATTTATTTATTTATTTTAACTATTAAAAAGTAGATAAAATTAAAATAAAAAAAAATAAAAAAAAAAGAGCGCGCTCGGTATGATATTTAATCGAGAAAATTTTAATAATAATTAAAAATTCTAATTTTATATATCTAATACACGATAACATTTATACAGATTAAATGAAAAAAAATATCAGAGATAGATTGATAAGAGAATTTTGAAGCCAAAAAATAAAAATAAAATAAAAAAAAGTACAGCAATGTACTGCAAGGCGGCGATTGAAATGAAGGGTGGCTTGAAATTTTTTATCCGCCCTCTAGCGGAATTTCCTAGAAGCACAGTTTGTGGGCGGAATTTAAACTTGGTGAAGGTCGGCCCGTTATTGTCATGATGTAATTTCCTTAGTATTTAGGTAATTTTTGATCCTATCACAATCCGCCCTTAAAAAAAAGACACACACACGGAAGGCAGCCCTTTTTTTAATTTTGTTCCTTTTTTTTCTTCTTCTTCAAATTTGATAATATATAACTGATATACCATATTTGATAATTTATACTTAGTTTGCTTATATATATTTCATCGAATACAAAGTTACAGATATTTCTCGAGATAAATATATATATATAATTTTGCAGACGTATAAAACTGTACAATATCGTTTCGCTCTTCATAATTTTTGCTTATTCTTCTGTTTTCGGATGTCAAAAAAAGCGTTTTAAATTTTCCAGCAATGTTTTGACATTAACCTACGCATCGAATTTTTTAAAATTTTACAAAAAAAAATATTTTTTTTTTTTTAAATATTTATTCTTTCGGCGTATTGTTCCTTTAAGAATATAAACTTATAGAGGAACGTGAACGTCGATGCGAGTTTAAGTTTAATTATATTTAAAATTGCCGAAAATTAACCAAATTAATCAAATTTATTAATAGTCGAATCGAATACGATTTGAATGCAAAAATTACGTTCAATCGCGATATTTAAAAATTGAAAAAATAAAAGTTTTGATATCGATTTTCTCTTTCGATTGTCGATTTTACGTTATAATTAATAATTAAATTTATTTTTAAAATATTTAAAACTGTTAAATTAAAAGTAATTTATAAAGATTTGGAGACGAATTAAATAATCGTGTGTGAGAGATACTAAAATATATTCTAGAACTGGAAGTGAATAAACGGATAAACTAGCAAAAAGAAAAAAAAATGTTTTTTTTTTTTCCTAAGTTAAAATAAGTTTTTCAAACTCAAAAAAATTTCTCTTACTTTATGGATTTTCACGCAAGTTACTGCAATTTTTTGTTTCCTTCTTATTTGTCGTTTAGACGTCTCGTCCGGAAGACGACCACTTTGTCCCCCGTATCTCCTCTTGTTGTCATGACAACCGTCATGTCAGTGACTTAAAAGAATTCGAGTCACCAAAGTGCTCTGTCATCGTCTACTAAACTTTTGATAAATTCTACAAGATAACAAAATATTAGGCGAGAATTTCTCTCTCTCTCTTCTTTTTTTTTTTTTTTTTTCTTATTTCTTAATCGTTATATCTTAAATAGAATTGAATTTTTATGGTAAACGATTTTTCTGGTGAAAAATTATGCGTAAAACATTTAAAAATTCAATTATATTTTATTAAGTTATAAAATATTCCTGTTATAATTTTTATTTTATATTTATACTGTACAGTATTAATATTATTTACCTAATACCTGTATCGTACAACTGGCGATTATTGCGCCATCTGTATGTTTCTATACAAAATATTTCAATAAAATCGATTTTAAATTAATTTGATTTATTTTTTTATAACTTTCTAATAAAATACTGTTCAAAATAAACAATAAATTATAAATTATGGTCTAAATTTATAATTTTTAGGTATACATTTAAAAGTATATAGGCTTATTCTTTCACCAATTAGGCCTAAAATACACACGAAAAATGGAAATTCATTCATTGAATTTTAATATTTTTTAAACATTAGATGAAATTAGAAATATTGTTTAGAATCAAAAAAAAAATTTGCTTATTAAAATATTAACATTCAATGAATGAATTTTCATAGTTCATGTGCATTTTAGGTCTATTCTTCGAGCATAAGTCAGTGAGTTTAAATTAAGTGATTAATATAGTTGCTTCAATCACCTTTATTTTTTGTTTAAAAAATTATTGGGATATTAGAGAGTTTTCGCGCAGCTACGACTCAGTTCCGATCGATAACTAAACGAGAAAATCCTATCGTTTCGGAAAGTTATCGGTAGTCGCTTCGACAACTCAAAGTTAGTTCGAACTGCCGACACCAGATGCCGTATTATTATAAATTCCATAGATTTTCATACCTAGATGGCCTTCTCATTGTTTAAAAGAGAAGCCATTACTGGTGAGGTTATTGGTGGGGAACTTTCACGAATTTACATTCAACGCTATAGTAAATTGACTATTTTCGTGGCCAGACGTAGCCCATTTATTTTAAAAAATGTGATGAACGGATCCTAATAGTTAATAAAAAGAATGTAGTATCCAAATATGGAATATTAAACCATTTTTTATTATAATTTTTTATAAATATACGTTTCAATAATTCGAATGAAGTGTTCAAAATAATCCAATTTTTGCATTTCCTAATCGTTTAACGTTTCGAGGAAGGAGAACGTTTCGAGGAATGGATTTAAAGACCATAGAGGATGAATTGTAAAAATAAAAAAAAACATTATTACATATTTATGCTAAAAAAACGTTGTTAAGTTATGAAAAAATAGCAAACTAAAATAGAATGGCTAAAATTTTATTTTATTGACAAAGTTGATAATCAAACAAGAGTATAATTACACTATTAATATCAAATACTAATATATAAGGCAACATTTTACTTGACCTGCCACAATGCGATGAAATAGTTGGATATACGAATGCTTATTGAATATTTCTAATGTTTAAGCTTAGAATTTGCTTCAGTCTTAAATTCTTACATATCTTTAGTTACTATTAAATCGGTACAGTTGTTGTAAATACAACAACATCGTCAATTTCTTATTTTAAACAGTTAAAGTAGAATCATACCAAATATGCCTCACTTTTGAAAAGTATTTCCTACCTTCTATCATCCTGTATTTGCTCATTCTTGGATGTAAGAATGAGCAAATACAGGATGATAGAACAATATATATCAATTACGAAAAACAGAAACAACACCACAAATAGCAAGAAATGTTGCATTCAGTTAATAACACAGCGAATATCTTTGTTCCCAGCGGTTTCTTTTCTGCTTCCAATCAGTGGCTTACAGTAACAAATCGCAGTAACTCACAGTAGTTCAAATAGTAGCTTCACTCGTTCCTATGGAAAATACCCAAAGCGAGCCATCTAGGTATGAAAATCTATGGTAAATTCTCTTTATTCCCGTAAATTATCTCTATTCTCGTGAATTATTTTTATTCGATTCTTTGTTATCTCTAATAAAGATCATCTATTATATTAAACCACTGACGGCCAATTTTAATATTCTGGATTCAATGGCTCGTTCCGAAAAGACCACGATAAAAGACTGTTTTCATCGTTCAATGATACAATCAAAACAGATACGAAAAGCAACAATACTACTAATAATCTCGCGCATGTGCAGACAGTGGACTTTATCGGTCGGAGCTGAATCGTAGCTGTGCGAAAACTCTCTATTTAATAGTAACAGGTCATTCCAAAAGTAATGTCGTTTTTATACCGCGCTTTTTCAAGCGTGTCTCAGTTTGTCCAAACATGAATTTTTAATTAAGGCCTTATAAATAATATTAAGATGAAGTGGTTTTATTCTATAGAATATATAACTTACTTGATTAAATTAGCGAGTGACTTATCTTTTATATCCTTCCAAAATGTAATGGTAGAAACAACGATGGCTAAAAACGATATTACTTTTAGGATGGACTGATATTAGTTATAAATACGAAAATGTTTCATCGGAAATTTTAAAAACAATACGTAGAAAAATGACAGCATTTAATACAATTAATACCTTTTATATAATTTAAATTTTAACACAAAATTTGACATAACAGTACTGTAGAGTTTATTATAAATGCTAACATTTTGCTACTTTTTTTTGCATATTTTACGCCCCTTTCCAATCAGGGAGATTACTAAGGGGGGGCCATTTCAACCACGGATTGCACCCACATCCGTGGAGGGGAGCCTGATGGTGAAGGACGGGGATCGCCGGACCGGGCCCAGCCAGGGCCGGCCCTAGCGTCTTCACCGCCCGCCTGCAAATACAAACGTAACGCCCCTTCTCTTTCAAGAATAAGGAATATTTCTCAAAAAAGTACACATAACTGACATAATATATTTATTGAAATTTTATTTTTCGTATTTTGGCGCTAATAAAGTTTGAAATTAAATCACTCACATTTTTTTTTTTTTTGGTCAACAGATGACGCCACATTCCATTCTCTAGGAATACTATGTGGCGGGGCGAAACGAGCCCTTCCGGCTGCCCACCCCTGCGGAGGGGTTAGCCGGATTGTGGAGGACGGGGATCGACCGGCCGGGCCCGGACCCCATGATAAACATTTTCAAGGGATGGGACCCGAAACTCGAACCCGGGTCCTCAAGAGTGGAA
>WUQG02200534.1:0-21936 GCA_011317285.2 Androctonus mauritanicus
TCTACTCTTTATGCTCTTTCAGATGACAAAATATCAACAAAATCCCAGACACATCAGGTGTGATGTTCCCTTGTTAGATACAAATTTATCGATGACATAAGAGCAATATAATGCAATACAGAGATGAATTTGCTCATTTTGATTAATAAATTTGGTATTGGAAAATGATACAGAACAATGTAATTCAAAAGATAAGTTGGGGATTCTGGTATTAATTTTATCATCATCCATCTGTGGTGTTATTAGTCTTAACAATTCTTATTTTCTATATTATCTAATTTTATAATTAATGAGTTTAACTCATTATTTAATTATAAAATCAGATTGAGCAATGTACATTGTTAAAAATACTTGATCTATTTTTAACAATATACATCTCTCAATCCTAAGTTTAATTATTACTAAATAATGAGTTTGTTTACCCATTATTGCATTCTTACATATAGAAATATTTTATTTTGTAAAATGTTTTCAGTTTATATCATAACTATTATCAGCATATTTAAAATTATAGATAAATATTACATGTTAAAATTTTATTCTTATCATTGTATTACAACAATTTAATCAACTAAAATTTTCACATTTCATTATCTTTTGACATATTTATCATCTCATAAAACAGATTAATGCAATGATAAAAAAAGTTACATAATTAGTTATAAAGTATCAGTTAATTTTTTTTACAAACCAAATCTGCTGTTATTTGAAGAGAACCTTTCACAACTTTCACTAACACCAATAAAAATCTACAAATTATATTCATAACATTTTTGCTAATGCTGTTGTAATTCTTATATATATCTCTCTGATATTCTTTTTATTCTTGCTTTTGAATCTTCCTTCCTGTTATTCCTATATATCCTTTACTCCTTTTGAAATTTACATTTCACATAAGGCTTCTATATATATATCAGACTTCACACTGCTATATAGATAGTCCTCAACTTATGATGAATTTGGTTCCAAGAATTTTGAATCCTGCCATCATATATTGAAATTCCAAAAATTTATGGATTGCTCACTATCAGTAATTATTATTACACTCCACTTTATAATAATAAAAATAAAAAACTCAAAATTACAAGATTTCAAGAAACAGACACAAAAAGAATACTTTCTGTATATTAAATCATTGGATCAAGGAATCTAGATAGCAGAGGGCCCAAGAGAAAGATAATTAGGAAATGTGCCCCAATTGCTGAAAGCCACTATCTTAACACTACTTTTCTTTTAAGCCCTAAAAGATGATCACTCAAAAAATTACCAATGAAAGATTCAATTTTAAAAATTGCACAAGTCTAAGAGACAGGAGGAAGAAAAACAGCCACCACTTATTATACTCCAATATAAGTGGAAGGCTAAATACAACAAGGTTTCATCTTATGTTTTGAAGAGATTATTCATGATATTGTAATCTTTGGCTTTCCCAGTCTTATTCCATTGTCATTATGATAGTTAACACATTGGTAACATAGAAGTTAAAACCAGAGCTCCTTTATCCAGGGAAACAAGCACAAATATGAGCTACCTACCCATTACCCTACGACAAGACTGTGGATTTGCTGAATTATAGAGAGGAGAATGTTTACAATAGAAAGGTTTTTTACAATTTTGTGAGAAGGTCTACAATAGACCTTCTAGTGATGTCCCATTTCTTGAAACCATTTCCAATCTTGACATGCTAAACTTTCTAATAATATCAGCTTTTTTCATCTCTCAATCCATCCAACAAATATACAAAGAATCAGTTAAAGAATATCTATTAGACATTTTCTAAGATTTGACTATTCCAAAATTACAAATAAAAGTTCAAAAAATGAAAAACAATTAGATCTCTAATATTACAATTTTTTTAGCAACTACAGATTTGTATATTGCTGATAGCATATGATGTTTTAAGCATTACAGCTGCTTTTATAGTTACGAATGTTTGTAGTTACATGAAATTTGAAAATAAAATTTCATATATGTAACATAAAATTTCAAAAACTCTTCAATAATTTTAAACAATATGATAGTAGAAGATTCTAGCAATCAATATTATGTAAAATTACATAGTTAGTTAATATATTATGATAGTATTTAAAAATGGCAGCAATTATACTCAAAACACTCACTGTATATATGGAACTTCTTATTCAAATCTGTAAAATAACAAACTTGTAATTGGTCCAATTGTGAAATATATTACAAAATAAGTATATAAAGTTATTTCAGTACTTTTGAAGGCAAAATAACAATAATATCCAAATTACAAACAAAACTAAGATGTGAATTATGTTCGTAACTTGAGGAATGCCTATGGTTACTTATTCAGTGGGCTTTAACTACCTCTTATGTTTTCAGATTTCATATTTAAATATTAAAAATAAATCAGAAAAAAATTTTTGTAACTTGACTTTTGCTTTCCCAGTGTAGTTCATATAATTTCTATAGTCTTTGAGAAATAAATTTGTTTAATATAATAAAAAAATAAACTTACTTAATATCATTAGCTGATAATGGTGTAAGATTTTCTTCATTGATAATAGATTTTTCAAATACTTTTTCCCAAATTCCACTACAGCGGATAAAGTAACTTAATATAAACAAAAAGTTGTTTATTAAACCATAATTCTTTCCAGTAATAATTGTGCGGGCAAATTTATTAGGAAAACCAAGACATCCATACATATCCCTATTAAAATATTTAAAATTTTAAATTACTTATAATTAATACTTACTAATTTTTATAGTTTCTAGAAATTAATAACTTACCCAAGTTGCATCCATAATGGATTGTAAGGATAAGATTTAGCCAATATTTCTAACTATAAATTTAAAGATTAAGATGAAATAAAATATATTTTTAAAATAATGCTTTTATTTATAATTACAAAGATATTTTATAATTTTACATATTAAAATCATTCAAATAAAATAATATAAATTAGAAATAAAGCATAAATGATTCATTTATCTATAGATATTGTTCATGCATTGCTGAGATATTTTTCTAATGAAAAGTCAGCAACATCCTATTGATAAAATGGCCATAGCTGTTGTTTCAGAAATTCTATAATTATACAGGATGCCCACATTTCTGTGGACCAAGCATTTTTCTTGAAAACTATCAGGTATACGTGAAAACTATAAAACATATGTCTAACTCATTTTCTGTACTGAATGTAGTAGTTTTTCCTAATAAACCTCCAAATTTAGAAAAATAAATGAATTTAACAATCTCCTTTTGCAGTTGCATAATTCTTCTCCTACTGCCTTGCCTTAGTGATAGATATACATAATTTTTCCTTCTTTCGGTTTTCTTTAACATTACAATTTAACTTGTTTTCTGCTTCATTCTAACTTCATTTTTTTTTTTTTTTTTACATTTTTTTCATTTTTTTTTTTTTTATCTTCTCTTTCTTTACTCTCTAACTCTCTCCTGTTTGTTTCTGTCTACTCTGCTTCTATTACAAGTTAGTTAGATTATGAATGTCATTTTCATTTATCATTATATTTGATGATGATTTCTGTTATGAGACCAAAAGTGCTTGTGTGTCAAGTAATATTTATATAAAATTTTACTTGTTTTGTACCATCATTTTATTGTGTAATTACTTTATTATTTATATAATAACTGTTTTATATTTTTAGATTCATCAGAATGTAGCACAAACTGCTCAAAATTTTTGTAATGTATATGAAGATTTTTGAAGCTTAATCTCTGCAATAAAATACTACAAGACAAATCTCAAAAAGAATGACCAGCTATTAATGACTATGATTTGAAGATGGATTTTATTATAAATATACTTACCCATTGTGTAGTATTTTTTTGATTTCCAATTTCTTCCATAAGCATATTTGATGGAGTTACAGTTGGAACCCAAGCCAAATGATGAGTCAAAACAGCAGTTAGCAAAGTACTAACAAAACTGAAAAAATTAAATTTAGAAGACATTTAAAAAATTAGTTCCAAAGTATAAAAAAAATATTTCAAAGTTTATATAAATAAAATTTTTATAAAATTCTTAATAAGTTAATTTTTGAAAAACAAGACTAAAATTAATTTATAGTAATTTTTCCTACACTTAATTATCATTATTTGAAATAATAATAATAATATAATAAATCTTTATTATTTTTTAGTAACTTCTGAATTGACAGATGACATCATAATTAACAATACTCTGGAATATCATAATAATCTACAATATCAGCTTTTTTCATCTCTCAATCCATCTGATATCTTGACTACTCTGGAATATTATCATAATCTACAATACTAAAGGAAACTACTCCAGAAGATAAACCAGCAAAAATTTTGCTGGTTTATCTTCTGGAGTAGTTTCCTTTAGTATAATGATGGTATTTAGCTTGTATTAGAAACTGAAGATGACAACAGTCTGAAATGTTACTGAATAAATTCTGTTATTGTTAAAGGGACTGAATGTTATTTTAGCCCTTTGATTATTATTTTTTCCCACATTCAACAATGAGATTATTTGAAAAATTCTTTAAAAAATGATTTTAAAGCCACTGATTAATAGTATAATGGAGACAAATGCATTCAATATCATTATTAACAGTCAGAAACTTAATAAATTAAGTTTCTGACTGTTAATAATGATATTGAATATATAGTTCTATAAATATAGTTCAATATAGTTCTATAAATAGTTTTAAGATTCTGGACTAAATTTTGTCTTTTAAACTTACTTTTTGTATTTTTTATATGAAACACAATAAAAATATTTATAAACACACTCTTCTAGTCATGAACATTTGCACTTATGAACATGAAATTTCATTTTCAAATTTCATGACATTTCAAAAACTCTAATAATTTAAACAATATGATAACGAAATGCTCTAGCAATCAATATATTGTAAAATCACATAGATATTTATCCTATCAGTATTTCAAGATGACAATGATTATGCAAAAAACTCGTGTAATCAGAACTTTTTGTTCAAATCTGTGAAATAAGAAACTTCTAATTGATACAATTGTGAAATATATTACAAAATGCAGTATATAAAGTTATTTCAATAGTTTTTTTGGGCCAAATAACAAGAATATCTGAGCTACAAACAATCTGAGTTATGAATAAAAGCTACATTTCAATTACGTTTGTGACTAGAAAAGCATATATATTCAGATTTAACAATTTCACAACTACTAAAATATTAGACTTTTTAAAAATGTTATTAAACTAACAGTTTTGAATCACAAATTTTTAGAGGTGTTCAAGAAACAAAAATTTTCATAAAAATCACGAAAATCTTATCAATTTTTTTAAACTACAATAAATCAAAAATTTTCTTAATATTGTTATTTATAATTATTTCATTGCACTTATTTTGTTATTGGTTTTTATAACATATCAAAAAATTTTTAACCTTTTGGCTTCTTTATGCTGTTTCAATATGAGTGAAATTATAACTATTTTAACTTAACAAAATTAGATTAAAAATCATACTTTATTAAATATTGTGCTTAGGCAAAGCAGCATATATAAAAGACTATTTGACCAGCAAAGATATACATGTAAAGTCGGAAGAGAAATAGAACAAAAAGTAATGTTGGAAAAGGTACCTAAGCACAATTAGTTCACATAATAACGAAACTAAGTGTTACTTTTGTGTTAAATAGCTTTAAAGAGAATTCACCTCTTACTACTCATAAGGCAAGAGGCAATACAATAAGTGTTTTATCGTTTCTATTTAAACAGCCTTTTTTCAAAGTTAATACTTAAATTTTCAACAGATATTTTCAAAGTTTTATCAATATACATGAATAAAAATTTTATTTCCAATTTATTGGTTAGGTCATTTACAAAACTTTTGCTTATGGACATATGATTTAAAAAAATGGAGTACAACATGTTGGGCCTGGATCTCTGAACAAAATAGAAGTATGAGACTCATATAATTGAATCTTGATCCTTCAAATGATGAGCATCTGCTTTACTATGTGGTCATATGGCATTCAATTTGAACATGGCTTATAATTCAAAAATACTTTTGCAATTTAATAAAGATTTATTAAACCATAAGTTTTTAAATAATTGAAAACTTAATTAGAATTATTAAAAATATTCATGAAAGAAATATATCCACTATTCTTAATACTTACAAATTAGTTTCTTTTTTTTCATATTTATCCAACAATGATACAAATTGTTTAATAAATTTAGAACATAAAGGATGATAGTTTTTTTCAGGAAGCATTCTTGATAACCAAAAGGGACAAGATAATCTTGGTGCAGTATACAGATCTTGCAAACTTTTATGAAACTTCTTAATACCCTATGAAGAAAAATACAGAAATTAAATCTGAAAAATTAAATTTATTTAAACATAAATGTGAGAGATGATGGAAGTATAAAAATAATCAAAAACCTTGATAAATACATATAAATGAAAAAATAAATAACAAATGTTAATAAATGCAGATACAGAAGACAAAGAAATAATATTACATATAATTTATGCTGTTAACAGTTAATTTAATTATTTTAATTAAATGTATGTAGAAAGCATATTTGTTGGATGTTGCAAATATGCTTTCAACATCCAACAACAATCCAACAGTGAATGGTATATAGTTGAAGAATAATTCAAGTTTAATAATTCTTTTATAAATTAAGAATTATTAAAATATTTAAAATAGTTATTTATACTTCTATCATTAACCATAGAACTGCCTGCGCAGAACGGCTACTGTTCAGTAATTAACGTTAATTATTAATGAGTTTATAAATTATTAATCCGTCGCGACAGAAATCGATTGACATAAGTATTATATATCATTAGAATCCTAACATTATGTAGTTTCATAATATATTGATCAAATCTGTCAGATTTTAATCTATAAAATGCAAAAAAATCATAAATCAATCAATATTAATTAATTAATTAAATTAATTAAACTGCGCATGCGGTGCGAGCTGATTAAATCGGCAGCTGGCAGTTCTACGGTTAAAGAATAAGTGCACAAGTCATGTGGTACCATTTGCTTATCTTGAAAAATCCATATTCATTTCTGAGTCTCCTATTTTCAATTTTTCAGGGGGATTTAGGTTCAGAGCATACTTGTTCCAGCTCATTAACTAAAACTATTCTTACATAAATATAGTTCTACATAAGCCATGGATTGCCTGTACTTATTTTTAAATCCATGTTTTACAAAATTCTTTTAAAATATTAATTTTTAAAATGGTGAATTTATAGATAATTCTCTAAATTATTAGTTTATTTCTTTCATAAAAAATAGTTTATGAATTTATTAAATTTTGATTATCAAGCATAATGAAATATAAAAATACTTCAAAACTAAAATAAAAAATTTTATTTAATTAATGACATAATTAAATATAGATGACATTACATAATATTTTTTAACATCTAACTTAAAGATTTTTAAAAGATTGAATTTAGCATTGTGAAATGTTAAATTCAATGTTTAACATTTTACAATGCTTAATTAAAAAAAATATATATAATTATTTTTAATTCATTGTTAATTTTTCTCACATGCATTCTTGATTCAAATCACTATCAAAGATTAAAATTTTGTGATTTAAAAAAAAAGGCAAGTCAATCATTACATTTTCTTTTTATGTCTTAGGCAACAAAATTTGCATTTTAATAAATTTGCCAAAAATTTTTATGAAATTTTTATAATTATGAAAAGTTTGCATTTAAAATTAATATTAGATATCAAAGACAATGAAAATAATTTTATAAAATTTCCTTGAAGTTTTTATTGTAAATTTATATGGAAAATCTAAATTACATGCAGGATATGTTTCCTTTGATAATTGTAGAGCTATCATTATTAGGTAAGAAGCTTCTCATCCTGTCAGATTATATTTTTATTTTATAATTTTTTTCCAGTATTTTGTTTTATTGTTTAGAAATGTTAAAATTTTTATAGAATTTTTCAATTTAAATTTAAGAGTGAATTAATTTAAATGCATATTGAAATTAAATTTAAAAACATATATTTTTTTATTTTTAATAAAGATATAGTTTTATATATATTGATTAAATTATAAAGTTTATTTGATAAGCCAAATCTATATATTCCTATTATTTGTTTTTTCTTTATATATTGTATATTGATTATGTATATTGAGTAGGAAATGAATTCTGAAATATTACTTGCATACAATATTTTTATATCTAAAATTTCATTTATATTTTAAATCATTGCATACAATATATGTATATATTTTTATTCATCCTATATTGAGATTAATATATGCATTAGTATAATTATTTTAATTTTAAATTAAAATTATTATAATTTAGAAAAATTTGCATTAATTGAATAAGAATAAAAGGTACTTTTTTTTTTAAATATTTTGAAATATAATTTATAATAGAGCTGTTGGCTTGTGTCAGTATGATCCAAAAAGCTCAAGTTTTCTCACAAATGAACAGATGACCAAAACGTGAGATTTTTTTTCAATAAGTTCAATAAGTTGCTTTGGTATTTTAAGTCCTTAAATTTGTCTTAAGAAGAGATTTTTAAATTGGTAAACATTATTTATTGAACAGTAGAAAATTTTTCTGTGAAACATATGCATCAAAATAACAAATTACAAAATTTTTACTGTTTATTTTTATTAAATTAAGTACTGCAGTTCTTATAATTTTTATAACAGACATAGGATGACTGCATCTGTATCAAACTCCACAATTTCACAATATTAAATCAGTTTGCTAATATTTTCCAATTTAACTACTGTAGAAACAGGAAGAAAAAAATAGTCTGTTTAGAATACAGTTGAATACTCTTATTTGCCAACTATTGATAGGTGAAGACTAATTGATTTACCATCTTTGCAACTGTGAACTTACTTTGAAGCACATTTTAGTAGAGTGCCTTTATTTTGCTGCCAAACATGCATGGTTTTTAATCGTTATGTTTTAATCATATTTTAAACTTTTATTTGGAATTAGTTTTAATAATTGTTACTTTTTTTTTTAATCAGACCATGATGTTTTAGGCATAATTTTTTTCTTACATGAATTATAAATTTTTACACTATTTTTACAAATTGACATTTTACATTCACAGTTTTTAATGGAATTAATGCTGTTATGTTATTTTTAATTGATTTTATCAGTTAAAATTTTGGAATAATAATAATAATTATTTGCAAGATTGTAAGATTCAATGGCTCAGTCATATTTCATTCCTGTTGCATCTTCATTCTAGCTACTTGATCCACTATATTTATTCATAACAAAGATGATGATTTTCCTGATTCTTTTGATTCTTTTATTATTAAAAATATGTGACTGTTAATAAATTAATAATTTTGCAAATATTTAAATATTGGGTACTAAAGAAACACAATCAAAAATATATATAAAGCAGTCACATTGTGTCTTCCGTGTTATTAACACATCCTCTAGTATTAGTGTCTGAAATTACACTATCTTTTAAATGACATAACTTCTTTTTTCTAGTACTTAGGTAGGTTACAAAAACTCTTATTACTGTGACTATTAAGCTTTTTTGTATCCTCCCTAAGTGCTAGAAAAAGAAACTATATCCTCTAATACAGCCATGTCCAACCTGCAGCCCACTTAGGGCTTTTTGTGGTCCTTCTGAAGTTTAGAATAAATAAATTAAATTAAAACTATTTCTTGAAATTAAATTATAAGCTACAACACATAATCATGTTCTTAATTTACAAATCTTTATTATTATTTATAAATATATATAATTAAAAATATATATAATAATTTGACAACTAATCCAAATCCAAAGGTTAAAAACTTAAATGAACGTGAATTATATGAAAAGATAAGAGAGAGAGTCAAGGGTGGAGATAGTTCAAATGGAGGAGTCAGTCATTTTTTTGCTACTAGAGATGTAACCATCACATTAAATAAATGAACCAGAATGAAATGATAAGCATAAATTAAAATGAAGGACAAAAATAGACAGTTTCAAATGAATGGAAAGATTTATATTTTTTTTGTATATGTAAAAGATAAGACTGTTTGCTTAATTTGTCAAGATTCAATATCTACTTTCAAATCATATAATTTAAGAAGATACTTTGAAGCAAGACATGGTGAACTTAAAGAACTTAGTAGTGGTGAATGAAAAACTAAACTACAATTACTTAAGACTGTTTTAACTGCAAAACAAAACATATTTTACAAGAAAATAACTCAATCAAATGCTTTTGTAAATGCCAGTGTTTAGATATATTATTGGGAAAGAATGAAGCCTTTTGCAGATGATGAATATATCAAAGCTTGCTTAATTGCTGCCGTTGAAGAAATTGTTCCAGAAAAAGTTAAATTTTTACACAAATAAGCTTCTCACATTAAACTATGGTAAGAAAAATCAATGATAAAATTTAATAGCTTTGTTCAATAGAAATTTGTACAAAGCTTGATAAAATTTCAAAAATATTTGTGTTTTTCTCACTGGCCTTGGATGAAACAACAGATATTAAGAATAGTGCTCAACTTGCTCTGTTTATTAGAGGCATTGACAATCAAATACAAGTGATAGAATTCTTTGATCTTGTGAGTTTAAATATACAACAACTGGGAGGATATTAAAGAAGCTGTCATAATATGCCTTCAGGATCATCAATTAGAAATAATAAATCTGGCATCGCAACAAACGGAGCATCCTCAATGATTGGCAAACATGTTGGAGCTGTTAATTTGATTCTCAGACACAGAAAATATAAGGGAAAAATCCAATTTGTTAAACTTTTCATTTGTCATTGTTTTTTGCATCTCAAAAATTTGTGCACACAAGGATTCAATATGTCACATGTAATGCCAGTTGTTATTACAGTAATAAATTCAATAAAAAATAATTCCTTGAACCATCATCAATTTCAACAATATCCTCAAGAACTGAAATCTGAATACAATGATCTGCTTTTCTGCATGAAAATTCGGTGGCTGAGTTATGGAAAATATTAGATTTTGAAATTGAGGGAGAAATTCAAATTTTTATGAATGAAAATGACCATGATGTTCCCGAATTTTATGATGAATAATGGCTTCTGGATTTTTTCTGATAGATATTACAATGAAATTAAATGAACTAATTCAAAAGTTTCAAGATAAAAATAAATTGATTACAGATTGTTATCAAGATGTAAAAGCATTTGTAACGAAACTCAAACTTTATGAAAGTCAGTTGAAATCGAATAATGCAATTCACTTTCTGCTATTTAATGACTTTGATAGTGCCAACAAAGATTGTTTATAAATATGCAAATGAAGTTACAAAATTTCTAAAAGCATTTAAAGAGAGATTTGCTTATCTACAAAAATATGAAAAAATATTCAACATTTTCATATATCCATTTTCAGTGCTATAAAATTTACAAATAGAGTTAATAGATTTCTAATCAAGTATGGAACTGAAATACATGTTTAAAGCCAATGATAAACCTGAATTTTATTGCAAATATGTTCATGACGATAAATTTCCAAGCCTAAAACAAATGGCAATGTGTATCATAACAACAATGGAAATCACCTAGCTTTATGAATCCTTCTCAAAATTGAAAATTGTTAAATCAAAAAATTGAAACAAACTGACAGATGAAAATCTGATGAATCAGCTGTGCTGCGCAACATGTAGACCAGTGTTTCTCAACCGAGATCACCTAGGGATGCCATGAGTTATTATAAAAATATATATTAAGTCTTAAATATACTTTTATCCTCAAAATATCTCACAACATCCCTAGTCGATCTTGCAGCACTCTGGTTGGGAAACATTAATCTACTATAAACTATCTATTGATATTAAAAATATAAGTGATAAAATCAAAAAGGAAGTTTCAGATTAGGTAAATAAATTATTTTAATTCACAGTTTTACATGTATTTTTGTAGTTTATATGTTGATATAAGTTAAATTTTATATATGTAGTCCATATTAAATCAGTAAATTTTTTTTTGGCCCAGTAAACAATTTCAGTTAGATGTCGCTGTTCTAATATAACTGGATGTGCCATGCTTATTTTTAAAAATGCCTATTTTTCCCAATTATATTATTAAAAATATGCAGATGTATGTGAATGTTCATATTTAAATAAATTCAGAAATAATAATATGCTGGGTGCTTCCCAAATAAGATTAGGAATGTGTAGATTAGTGTTTTTTAATGAGTAAATGGCTGTTACTAATGAACCCATCATCATTTAACATTAAATGGAAATACAACAATCGTCTATGTTTCTAATCAACAATTTGTGATATTCAATTAGTTCTGATCATTTATGAAATATAGAATGATTATTTTGTAGCTGATTTTGAATATCATATTTATGCTTCCAACAATTGCATGTGTGTTGGTCAACTTTCCATGCACATCAGTTGCAGCAAAATTTTCATTGTGTATTTTGATTCCAATTTTTTTATCATTTAAACTGTTAAATATTTTTGTTGAGATTCAGAAATGATAAAAAATTTAATATTTCTTTGATATTTTCTACTGAAGAAATACTTTAATAAAATCATGTTGTAGATAACTGTGATTGAATGTCATACCCTGTTTTCCATCCAGTTTTTTCTTCATACCACATCACAATATTTCAATGCTATAAGTCTGGTATTTTGTCTAAGTGGCTTTAATTATAAAAAAAAATTATCAATTTATTTCAATGAATAGCATTGACCTATTACTGTAATACTTGAAAGTTGAGGGATTGGCTTATATATGGGTTTCACATTTTTACAGATTTTTAAAATTCTGAAGTAGGGAGGTTGATTTAGATATGAATATATATAATAATTTTTTTCTAACTTCTTCATATAATTTTTATTTGTAAATATAATTACCAGAAGTAAATATTTATATTTTACTCTGGTAATTAGTTTCATATCTATACTGCATATACATAGCATAACATGTATTGATATATATTTGGCCTGATTCCTAATTTTTCCTAATTTTGGTGCACAAAATATTTTTTATTTGTCACCCTGATCTGTAATATAAAATTTGTATTTATAAATAAATTTAAATATATATGATAATTTTATTAACATTATATATAATAGAATAAAATATGTATGTATGTAAAATTTAATTATTAAACTATTTAATATTTTCCTAAGTCTTAAATAACTTGGATTTCCTTATTTTTTCAGTTATGGATCGACTTCGTAGAAGTCTAAGAGATAGTTTTCGAAAAAGAAGAGACCACGTCCCAGAATGTAGCAAACCTCATCAGTGGCAAGCTGATGAAGCTGCAGTAAGAGGTGGAACATGCAATTTTTCAGTAAAGGTATGATGATGAAAATTTTTAAAATAGCATTTATATTACAATCAGCCAACTTCAAATGTCATATAGGATCAATAATTCCAGTATTTTTACAATATTTTCATTGCTATGACACAATTTTAAAACACTAAAATATTGACACATTACAATCACTACAGTCATTATAATATATTTTCTAACAGGAAGTTACTGTATTTCTGTTGGATATGTTTTATAATACATCTATTACTATTAATGTCCGAAAGTTCACTACCTTTCAATGATACAATTTCTATTTCTAGCATTTAGCTAGATATGAAAGGAACTTTATTATAGAAATGTTTTTGGTTTGTTCAACCTCATCAGTTGTGCATTAAGAATTAAATTTTCTGTTTAATTCTTAATGTTATTAAGCCTTATATAATATATGTATGTAGTAAATGTACAGCTATAGAGAGGCAAACAGACTGAAGACTTTTCTGTGTTTATAAACTAACTGTAATAAAGTTCTTTTCATATCCTACCTAAGTGCTAGAAATAGAAATTATACATCTATTACTTGTTTTAAATACTTTTAACCTATTTTGTGTTAATTACAGCATATGTCACACTTTGTTATTTATTGCTATCCACTATTTACATAATATTTCATCCATAATAAGAACAAACTAAAAAATATTAAATTGCAATTTTTTGGATCCTATTCACTTTAATGCAGATTTTGTGGTTTATTTATGCTTCTGATTGATAATATTAATCTCTAATGATGGTTTCTATATTTTTCAGTTGAAATTTTTTTATTTTACAAAAGCTCTTACAAAAAATTTCTTTGATTGAATCTTTCATAAAGCTTATTTCTCTCCTTTCTTCTCTATATTTTAATCTACTTTATACATATTATTCTGATTATATGTTGAAAGGAAGTTATTTCAGAAATTTTTTGCAAAAAATAATTTTTTATAGGATAAGTTATAAAAGTTAAAATTAAAACAAATATATTACAGATAATATAAAAATGTTTATTATTTAAATCATTCATTTTCACTGTATTTTTGCCAAAAAAAAAAAAAAAAGAGACAATATGAATGTAAATAATCACTTGCCATTTGGGCATGGCTAATAGCTTTAGTGCAGCCATTCTCTTTCCAGAAAATTGTGGTTATGCCAGTTTTTTATCCCATGGCTTGTAGGTATTGGATAGGTTGGTACAATAAACCATCTGAGATGCAATTAGTGCAAATTAGAGAATATTATAAATATATAAAGAGAATTTTTGTTTGTTAATTTTTTTGATACAAATTCAAAAAAAAAAAAATTCAAACAAAATTAATTTAAAAAAAGAAGAAACAAGTCAATAAATATAAATTATTAGCATGACAATATTTTGATAAATTTATGCCACTTTTGAATTAATTATATGACATTGTCTCATTAATATTCATTAATCAAAATTTGCATAGTACATCATTTTTTAGATTTTTTTCGAAATATGGTCTAATTTTCTTCATTCATGGTTTGTTTTATTTGGAGGATCTGCTGCTCCAAAAAATAACAATTATTTTGTTGAATAGATAATTTTTTATATAAAAAAATTGTTTTTTCATCAGTCTCATAAATGAAACAAAAAATTGTGAAAAAATAAAATTAAAAATATGTTTATTTTTAAAATGTGAGCATAAATTATAAAAATCTCAAAAGATTTTGATGAAAATTAAGCAAAATATGACAATTTTATTTTTTTTCATATTAATTAGCTTAATTATACAGATAGCTCACACACAAATAGCTTAATTATGCAGATTGTCATCATGAAAAGCGATAATATTTCTTTTGAATACACACAGGCAATCCCTATGATCTGACATACATAGATCCATACTTAGTAGGTTAATTTTAGTTAAGGAGTTTGGCCCTGACCTGGCGCACACCTGAAAATACTGAAGTTGTGAGACTGAATCAAATCCAGATCCTCTAAAATGGTAAGCAGCTTCTTTACCATGTGATTTATATCCTTATTCTTTAATAAAAGTATTTTTAACATTAAGTGTTTTCTGACCCCACTAATACATTATAACAGTGGTCTCAAACTCAAATTGCATGCGGGCTGGATGTGCTATTCGAAGGAAATGAGTATTTTTAAACAAAATTACAATGAAAGATAAATATTTTACTGATACAGTAGTTACTAACAGACACAGGTTGAGTACAGTACTCTTTAAAACTTTGCATTATTATTTTATTAATGTTAAATTGTAATAATTTTCTGACTGTAACATGTATTTAAACAAATATCTAAAACATTTTTGCAGGTCATACACAATTGCTTTATGGGCCAGATGTGGCCTGTGGGCTGCCAGTTTGAGACCACTGCTCTATAACACGTTTTGACATATGTAGATTTGATTTATATAGAGTATTGTGGAACGATCCAATATAAGTTAGAAATTAAATATATAAATTGTGCAAAATAAGAATGAAATGTAACAAAGACATTAATTTGCTAAACAAACAAAAATATAAATTATATCTTTTAGAATTTGCATTTTTTTCAGCATAGTTTTTCTAATATTCTTGTTGACTGTATGAAAATATTTTACTTTTCGATTAATTCTGATGTTATGTGATGTATTATTATAAAATAAACGAAAAAATTAAAAATATTGTAAATATTGCTATGTTTATTAAATGTATAATGAAACAATATATTTTATTATAATTTTGCAAATTCCTATGCAATCTTCATACATTTCATACAAAAAAAGTCATTACAAATTAGTTTTGTAATGAATAATAAATAAACAAAAATAAGAAAATATAATTAATAATACAATTTAAATTGTTAGTTTATAACATTGAAATATTCAAGTTACTTGGCTTGTTTATGTTGTATTTATCAATTATTGATTTTTGATATCATATTATTGATACATCATTCCATTTAACATTGTCTCTTTTTTTGTAGTGGAATGATATTGTTTGCTGTGAAAGTGTTTATAGTTCACCTAATAATGCAATGAGATCTACAAAACAATGCAAACAACAATAGGAAATGATACATGTATGATTATTGAGTGTAATGGAGACTGTTATTTATTACCAATCATTTTTGTACATGTAATAAATTCAAATATATGAGTTTTAACTCATGCATATTTGAATTTTAATTTGTGCATAAAAAATAAAATAATAATAATTTTTGAATTTGTAAAATTGGAAATTGCAGAAATTTATTCTATTTTTATAGTAGGAATTTAAACCGCAAAATATTAAGATTTCTTTGTTTTAAAAAATAATAATGAAATTTTATTGTATAGAATTATTAAGTTACTCTTCTTTATATTTACATCATAAATTATTTTCAGTACTTGGGATGTGTTGAAGTATTTGAGTCTCGAGGAATGCAAGTTTGTGAAGAAGCACTAAAAGTCTTAAGGGTAAATTATAAAATTTATTAATAATATGTATTGTTTATTGAAAATTAAATCCAATTATTTATATTTGAAAATAACTTTTATTATCAATTATTATTGAAATTAAGTAATATTTAATTTACTTCTATTTTTAATCCATATTTGTTGCATTAAACTACTTACTGGTACTGATTATTAACACTTTGATAATTATATAGATAATTTCTTATGGATTATCCGTAATTTATCTGATTACCATTGCTGTTTTTTATCCTTTTCATTCTTAAATGGAATAAAACAATATATGAATTATATTTGTCTGCCTGTTGTCCATCTGTTAACATAAATATTATCTTGTTTAGATAAAAATAACATATTTTTAAAAATGATATGGATGAATGAAGGAATCATTAGGCAAAGTTGGAAAAAACCTTATATGTTAATAGGTCTAAAAAAAAATTCATTGCTTCAACTGAAGAATAGATATTAAGAACTGCTAATAGATTAATGACTAAACAACTTTATTTGACAATAAAAACACACATATAATCAGGAGGAAATGCATTTTATCAATCAACATCTTTAGTATTCCTATAGAAGATAAGAAATTAGAAGTATGAATACAGTATAAAAATAAAAAAAAAAATTGTTGATAGCTGATTATACAAGGTGTTGCGAAACTTTTTGGATTAGTACATATCTATAGATATTTTACTAGATATTGTGAATGGTAATTGAATATAAAAGTGAGGTTTATAACAGCATTAAAAATTATAGCTGAAAAAGTGGGGATTTGGAAATTTGAATTAAAGATGAAGACATGCTGATGTTAGAATGAGACTAGTTGGTGGCAGAAGTGAAAATAAATTGGATGTTATTTGAATGATATAAGGATTGAACTGTAAGGGGGAAAAAGGGGGAACAATGTTGATTATAGGGAATTAGAGAATTATGTGAATACTTACTAAATTTTTTGTGAATAAGAAAGTTCCATAACAGTTTTAGCATTCATGCAATTTTTTTATTTTCTATATTTTATAATATTAAAATGTTCTTTAAATCAGCAGATGAGTATATTATATTAAGGTTCTTTTCTAAAATATTGAAAGAAGTTTTTATCTAAAGAGCAATGTTGGATTATGGGCCTTTTACACTATTTTTACCAATTTTTTATATTTATGTTTTTAATAGAATTAATATTATTTCTTGTTATTTTGTTCAGTTTTATCAATTACTTTTAAAGTTTTTGAATGTTATTAGGTATTAGATACTAAATAAATAGCATTTATCAAAAAAGCTCGTGTACTTGAGTCTTTCCATGCTTTTCCTTAGTATAAACTTTATCACCACGAGTTATTGAAAACATCCAATTCTAGTCAGTGACTACAGCACTTAGCTTAAAATCATTGCTTTTCTTTGATTCTATTTCTTCAAATTTATTATTGATTATCTTATTAAATCATTGAAATTTGTTCATATTTTTTCATGCTTCAGTATTATTTATAATTTATATTTTTAATGATAAATAAAATGATGAAATATTAGATTATAAATCACAAGCACCTATAATGAAAAGAAATTACAAATGTGTAAAGTCAATATACTAGTGCTATGAAATGATAAAATTGTGATCAAAGATATTGGATTGAAAAATAAATAATAATGTTTGATGATTACTAATTGAATTGAGAATAAAATAATAAATTAAAAATTAATAAAAATCATTATAATGAAAAAATTAAAGCTTAAATTTTGACTTAAGATTTTCATGTTTTAATTGAAAATTAGTCAATTAATTGCTTTTTATCAGCTTGAAGACTATTGTTGTCAAATATATCTAATGATTTGTAGTGATGTTGACAATAACTATAATGTAACTTATAATAGATTAATTTAACAAAACAAATGTTAAAACTGAAATTTTTTTTAGAATTCCAGAAGAAGACCTATAAAGGGAACGTTGTATGTTACTGGTGATGGTTTACGTGTGGTTGATGATGAAACTAAGGTAATTTAATTTATATTCCAATTAACTCTTTTATTATTAGAATAGACATTATTTAAAATTAACAAATAATTGACATAGGGTAAAGGAAATTTATTATTATTTATATTGAGAAATACAGTAACATTGTGCATTTAATTTTTTACTTGTGTATAATTTTTGTAATTTTCAAAATAATTTGTAGAATTTTTCAAAAAATTTTAAAATTGGATATGGCCTAATTCATATTGACTAAGGATATTTTATCATTTTTGGAATTTCCTGTAAGATAAATAAAATTTATCATAAAAATGATAGAATAGCTTATTATTATTTTTTTTGAATAGATGAAATAATTTATAATTATGTTAAAAATAAATTTTTATTTAAATAAAATTCTGAACTTATTAAGAAATTTAAAATTCTATAGAATATAGTTATTATGTGTTTATATATATATAAAAATAAAAAACAATAAAAATAATTTTCATTTGATACCTTATTATGATAAATGCTTAAATATCTATTAAATAATTTGAAAATTTTCACAAATAATTTAGATAATCCAATAAATCCAAGAAATCAAAAAATTTTCTGCTTTTTAACTTTATAAAGTGACTTTATTAGATAATCCAATGATATTCATTGCAAAAATTAAAATTTTAAAATATAAATAAAGCTTCTATACTGGTAGTAATGATATAGTCATTTTTGCAATAGGTAAAAAATCTTAAATGAATATATCATTAATCCTTTAACTGCTTTATTATGAATTTATAATTGCTTTGCTAATTAATGCAAATTATTCATAAATTTATAAATTATTGCATCAGATGCACTTTTTCATCATAACATAAATATTATAGAACCTTTCATTATTACATACCTTACATTATTAGAACCTTTCATAATTTCAAAATATTTTCATCTGATTATATGGTGCCAAAAAAATTGCCAAAAGTCATTGTTTATTTTTCTATGAAAATTATGAGAATAAAATGCTGATAAAATTTGCAATACAATAAAATTGGCAAAATTTTTATATAAAAAAATTTCGTTTGATATGTTTTAAGTTTATCTAAAAATTTCAATAATACATTAATTTTTTAGCCCTCTTTTGATCTTGTGACATCTTCAAATCAATAAACCAAGTGGTTAAGTCAAAGTGGTTTAACCATATGATTTCTGCTAATTTTATACTTCAAAAAGAAAATTATTTCAAATAATTACAGAATAATACTTAAAAGGCATATAATATCTAAAATAATATATAAATCAATAAATTATATAGAAATCATTCATTTTACTGAAATTTTAAATAATTTTATTATCCTGGATACTGCCATGTTATAACATAGCCATATTTATGATGACATTTTATATAAACAAGGCCAAAACATTCTCCAGTTTCTAATCCCTGCAGAAGTTTTGCCAGAATAGCAACAATTTACGCTGATATCTGTGACATAAAGCAGATTGTATCAGAGGCTGAAAGTGGATATTTGACCCTCAATCATTTCCTAAAAATTCTGCCTTCAGAAATGATATAATTTTCATAGCAAATCAAAATATATAGCCAAAATAAGAAGTCCTAAACTTTTTCTAAGAGTTACATCTGATTGACCAAGGTATCAAAGAATGATTATTTGTCAAAATTAATCCAGTTATGTTGGTAAATAAGCTTCTGTTGGCCATTGGTTATGTAAACTAATGGCCAGGGTATGTCAAACATTGGCTACACTGACATTTACATGTCTCAATTGCTCAACATTGCTCTCAGCAATACTAGATGATGATTGAATTAATGTTTAATAACAAATAGTTTCAAAGATATAGATATTCTCCAGTTTAAACATATGATTAGGACAGAAGATTTTCATGTAAATCAAATTTTATGTAAATTGGAAAAGTAACTGTTAACAAAAATTCTGAATCATGTTTCTAGTATTATGTGGAATATGATGGATTATTTAAGTTATATTTTCAGGACATGAAGTCAGATGTATGTAAACTAGAGAATACATGAATTGACATTTAAGAATTTCAAATTATCATTATTTCTAATGAGATTATATAAAATAATTAAAATTAATGGCATATATCTTAGATAATAAAAATAGTTCTCAAAATTTTGAAAGCTCAGCAGCATTTAGTTCTTGATATAATTTGAAGATAGATATTTTATTGAAAAAGAAGATAAAAATTATATTAATTAATATAATAATTTTGAAACAAAAGTAAATATGTGAAAAAAAGAATGAAAAATGATCAATATTTAGTACAAAGTAGCAGAAAAAGATGGATGTTTTTCCACTTAGCAACTCCTTTTGTTGTATATTCATAATTTATATAAATATAATGCAGTTAAAGTAAAAAATAATTTTTAATAATCCTCATCAGTATAAATTGGAAAGAGAAAAAAAAACCACTCTGCATCTACCAAGTGATTTGTTGTACATCCCTATCAGAATCATCTCATTAAAAGTCCTGTATTATATACAAATGGCAATAAAAAGTGGAATCATAAAAAAATCCTCCAATGCAGGAAATGCAACTCTAGAAGATCATATGAGCCATTTATTTTGAAAGGGCTTAAGTCCATTTGTTTTTAAATTGAGATATTTAAAGGTTCACATCTGAATCAGTTTAAAAATATTGGTTACTGATAATATGATAGTATAATGTTTTCGCATTCAGAAAAATGTGTAATTTACTGACCCAATCAGCTTATAAACATTATTTAAAAAGTAGGATATTTTTGGTGGCCATAAATGGACTTAAGCCACTTTCAAAATTAATGAAATGATTTTTTTAATTTTTTAAAAAAGCATACATATCTTGAAAAAAATAATAACCTTAAAATAAAGAAGAGTATAATTTTGTATTATAAAAATAAAAATAGATTTATTCACTTTCAATAGAATTATACGGTCAAATTATATTTATATATTTTATATTCCCAATTTTCTAGAAAAATTCTTATAAAACTCAAGAACTAAAAAAAATTCTGCAAATTCATATTCTAAAAATTTTGTAGTGATACATTAAGGCCCTCTGCACACGGAGCGTATCGTCATAGATGCGTACAAGATTCAACTCGCAATTGACGATACGAGTATGCCTGCACATTCACACATGAAGTGTACTATAAGTGTACAGAATTCGTTCATTCAAGATGGCGTCCAGCAGTGATGATGATGATGATGATATATTTTATTATTTTTGTCGTCGCCGAAAAAGGAGGAAAATAAGACGATTTTGGGTTCATCCTTACATTGAAAGAA
>WUQG02200645.1:0-21930 GCA_011317285.2 Androctonus mauritanicus
AAAATGTTTTCGGACCTGCTACTGGTCTCTCATCAGTACAGTACAGGTTTCTTAAGTATAGAACATTTTAAAAGAACCGATTGTTCTTTTAAAATGTTCTATACTTAAGAAATCTGTACTGTACTGATGAGGGACTGTTAACAGGTCCGAAAACATTTTACGAAAATAAAATTTTCTTTGGTACTTGCTTATAGTGCTGTTATGAACTTGGTTATTGTAATATATAGTATGTTGTTTATAAATTTTTAGGATAAGAGTTTTTAGAAAATTCTGTTATAATAGACAGACAGTGATAAATATATTATTGCACTCTAGTTAATTATTCCATATTAATAAAATCCTCAAATGCAAATTATAAATCATACTGTAGTGAATTACATACTAAATGAAGCTATACTATGTGAAGTATTTCTGTATTAGTTTTATTTTGTCTTTTTGCATGAAACAACTTTATTCTCATTGGATATGGGAGTTTTCATAGGAATCTGTTAAGCATATTTGATTTTGATTAAAATTGATTATTATTATATTCACAGTTGTAGAAATGAATTTCATCTCATTGTTCTCAAAAGTGCATTTCATATGCAATTCACATTTGAAATATTTATAATATCACAGAATCCAAAATCTTAAGTGGATAATCTAATAACAAAATACAAATGTGAATATATCTATATAAATTCTAGTTTTAGAAATAGAATATTAAATTTAAGTGAAAATAGGTCTAAAAATAATTTTCAAGCAATTTATATTCAGTTTAAACCAGAAAAATTAGTATTACAAATTAAAGAAATACTCATATAAGTTAAAAACAAAAATTTACAATATTTAAATATATAGATGATAAATAAAAATAGAGGCTCATCCTGCCTTATGAAAATTTGATATAACTGTAATTTTATAATGCAGTATCACAACAATGGTTAATGACATAAGTCTAATAAGAAGGTGAAAATTATAAATAATATTACTGTTAATAGTATTATCTTATTACATACAAAAATGTATCATATTAATATAGTTCTTAAAATATCCTATAAACAAAGCAGGATAGATAAATTGCATAAATTTGTTTTAAAGCCTTTTGCATTTACTACAGTTATTATTGAAATTATAAGAACTTTTTATCTGATTATATTGATATTTAAATTATTAAGTTAATTATTATTTGGTTACTTAATCTTATTATGTGTAAGATATGAAATTTGCACCAAGGTGGAACCTTGAAATTTTGTATGTTAATAATCTTGAAAGAATAAACATTTTTAACAAGTATGTTAATCGGATAATCTTAGAATTCTAATGCATAGTAGTGAACTGGAATTGATTTATACTGGCTTGTGCAAGCTATTTGTTAAATTTTTAAGAATTTTGAGAGCCAGTGATTAAATACAAAACTGATTATATATATATATATGAATCTTTTTGTGTATTTCTTACCAATGCTATTCATATTCCAGAGAAAAATATGCTCATGTGATGATTTAATTATAATCTGACAATAGTTATGAACTATTGATTGACATTTGAACAGTAAACTTGTATATTTAACTGAGTAAATCAGTGTTTTTGTAAGTTTTATTATGAATAAGTTGCAGTAATTATGATTGTCTGCCAATCTATGATTGTGATTAACAACCATAAATTGGCTTGGTTAAATGCAAAAAACCATTGCATTTGATTCTAATCTAAAAAATCTCAAGAATAATTGATAGTTTTTCAGAATAAAACATAAGAAATAATTGATTTAATGGAAAAAATGATAATTGTGATAATTATATATTATTGGGATAGATGTTATTACTATTGTTTCCTGTAACTATTCAAAAAAAAAAAAAAAAAAAAATGAAAATGAGGTATTAGATGCAATATATCTATTTGTCACAAATATAAAACAAAATTTATACTTTATTGTTAGCTTTATTATATTATTTTTACTATTATATTTATTATTTTAAGTTTTTTATAAAATTAATTTCATTTAAATTATTTGTTAATTTTTTTTACTATTAAAATTTTATATATCCTCCTTAGTCCTGAGAAAAGATTTTCAATGCATATTACAAATTTTTATTTTTACTCATCTTGCTAAAGTTCTAAAACTATAAAAAAATTTTTTCTTTTTTCAATATCTATTTTTTGTTGCACAACAAAACAATAAAAAAATTGAAAAATATTAAACAGATTAAGCACAAAAATTTAAAATATGTGTTCCCTATAGGGAACTCCAAGATTGAGAAGGGTATATATAGTTTATATAATTGTTAAATAAATTAAGAAAAAATAACTGCTATTTGCTTTATTACTATCAAAATTAAATGATATCAGTTTTATATATTATTAATAATCTGATATAGTTAGACCTTGTTCTTGTTTAATGCTGTCTCAGTTAAATTGTTTTTCTTATGTCACAAACAAAAAATTACTTAATTAAAAAATTAAATCTTTTAATGTAGCAGAACAAAAAGGCCTGTTTTCTTATGTTTCCTTTCATAATAGGGAGAAAATGAAATAAAACATATAATAATTATAGAAAGCCAGGTAACCACATTTCATATGAGCATAACTCAAATATACAGTATTTGTGTATGGAAACTATTAAACTTTAATGCATATAAGACAGTCAGGTCAATTGAATAAGTAGAAACATTTTGGTTAATCAGTCAGAGGATCTGATATTGAATTAGAATTTCATCCATTGGAAAATTTGAAATGAAAAGTTGGGGTCTGGTTTCTTGATCCCATCTTCTACAGTCCAGTTGACTTCCTTCAGTGTGTCTTATAGTGGAGTGCTTTGATATTTTGTAATTAGGAAATGATTGAGAACTGGCATTAAAAAAATAATCATGGATATAACATCTATAAATTCTAAATTGTTTTTTAATGTTTATAAAGAAATACTCACTCTGCACTTATAATAGAATAAATTAGTTTATTTCTTTAAAATATGACATTTATAATAACTTAGCAAAACAAAAAAGTTGGGAAAATTTTGTTATTGAAACAAAAGAATAGATATAGTGAAGTTTATTTATTTTGTGATAAAAAGAATGACATAATGAACTTGGTTAACAAACTTGCTTATAAGTAAGTTTAGGATTGCCAGACTAGTTCATCATTAATTGATTAACTTAATTGAAAATTCCATATATTTATTTTATTATAATATGAATTTATTAAAGAAAACTAATTTGTATTAATTTATTTGTAGATTCATTCATGCTGTTTTGCCAAAAAAACACTCAAACAAAAAGTACTCTTCTTTAATTTAATCAAATCATTGTTTTTTATTTACTTTCCATTTGCCAATTGTATTCCAAATTGACCTGAATAAATACAATATTTTAAATGATTTTTCTCAAAAAGGTTATATATACTGTTAGGTTATACAATTTAATTAAAAATTTTATGCATTAAACATTAAATTTTAAAAATAAATCTGTTAAAACTAAAAAGAAATGTATTAATTTATTTTTAGTTTTAATGTTTATCTTCAAGTAATTTATCTTATGTTTATAGTTTATTGTAGAATCAGTTGAATGTCCTGTAATGAAGTAGCAAAATTTAAGATTTGCTGAGTAATTATAAAAAAATTCTATGTAGTCATGGTACCAGTTGTAGGATATTATATTTCTGCTTTGCAGTAATGATTATTTACTTTTAGTTTACAGAAATACATTTAAAGAATTTTTATTTTTTTTAATAATTCTTCCAACTAGAACAAGAATGATTAAAAATTAATATTAAAGCTATAGCTGTATTAGTAATCAAAATTTTTGTCTATAATAATTTGAATATTTTTATTTTTAAATAGAATTGTTATTAATTTAAAAATTTTTGATTATCATTTATATGATAATTTTACAATAATTTTATAAAAATCAGTTTTTAGATAAATATCCTTTAAAATAAAGGAAACTAATGCATTATTCATTGATATGTTTTTTATAAAAGGTGGTGTGTGGGAACAGATGATTTTGAATCTTTAATTTCAAATTCATAGTTTCCATTGGCCAGACTGTGATGTCATCACCTTTTTTCCAGTAAACACCATTTTGTTATCGTGGGGCAGTGGGTAGCAGATATGCATCATGCTTTTGTGGACATACAACATTCAGTAAAAAGCACTAAAAGCTTTTGTGCTAAAAACATGCTCAAAAACAATGATTGGTTATAAAGTTGCACAATGAGAATTTTGTCATCATGATCCAGTCCTATCAGCTCTTGCTATAAAGACATAGGTTGCAAACTTTAAAACAGTAGGTTCAGTAATGACTAACAAACATCCAGGACCAAGAAAACATGTTTGAAATGCTGGATACTGTCGAAGTCTCATTCCTGCAAAGTTCACAGTGTTCTACATGATGACATGTCATATCATTAGGTTTACTTTGCTGCTCTTTGGGAAAAATATTGATCACAGATATAAATTTTCATTCATACAAGATTCAAACAGTTCAGAAATTGCAAGATTGTGGTTTGAATAGGAGATTTATTTTTGCCAAAAAATTTTTAGCAACATGTGACAAAAATGAACATTTCCTGGAAAATGTTTGGATGTCAGATAAAGTGCACTTTCATCTGAATGGTTTTGTTAACAAATAATTGCCAATACTGGGCTGTAAAAAATCCATGCTTTTATACCAGTGACTGTTACATAGTAAAAAAATGACTGTAGTGTGTAGTGTCATCACAGAAATAGATATGCTTAACATCAGTTTAATAACAAAAAAATTCCTTATTTAACAAAAGAAAATACAGGTACACCAGGACCTTGATTTACACCAGGGTTAGGTTCCATCATATTAGATTTATAATTCAAAAATTTTTAATTTGAGGTAAAATTACAGATCAGTTTCTGAAAATTTTCACCCATTTCTTAATGATAGAGGGAGACACATTCAGATGGTCCCTTTTGTTTTGTTTTATTTACAGAAGCTTCTAGAAACATGTAGAAATTCATGTAAACTGTGTGTAACAGTAACAAAATCTATAAAGATACAAATTTTGTAATTTTGGAAGTACGTAATTTAAGACTTTTCAAATCCACGCTTACTGTATAAAATTGAAAAGAATAATTAATATAAAATATTGTGGATGATTAACATATTTAAATTATGAATTACAATAAGTTTTCAACTACATGAATAGCTTTCTGGTTACAGAGAATTTGAAACTGTTATTATAAACATATTAAACATCAGAAAATTTAAATTTGAATAGTGCTAAATGTTTATTTGTATTGTTCTGCTTTACAATCAACTAAATACTTCTTACTCAAGTAAGTAAAAAAAGCACTCAAATCTGTAAAAGTTAAGCCCATCTTTATTGAATTGGCATTTCCAATTCTCTTTTGGGACAATCAACAGATCAAATCTTCCTTTGATTTCACAATGGCCAAAGAACGATTGAAAACATTCATCAGAAAAATATTTTTCTTGATTGATTTGTTTGCTAGTTTCAAATAATGCAACTTAAAATATGAGATTAAATTATATTTTCTTTTTCTAAATCTAAATTTTCATATAGGACTAAATTGAATTTTTATTTATACCGTATTTGTACACAAAAAAAGTTAGGTAAGAAAAAGTTTGTTGATCATATAAATTTGGAGAAATAAAAAAAAAGAAGGAGCAGTTTCCTACCACTATCCCGTCTGGATCTGTATTTGTCTCTATTAATTTATTTCAACAAACTTACATTGATTGTGACGATATCCTGAAATTATTATTCTGGCTGTGTTTATAACAGAAATAAACTGTTTCAATAGGTACAGTCTCATATTTTTCAAGTGAATTTTTTTTGGAATGCAGATGTGGACGACGGCAGCTGCAATATGTGACTAATTTAGAACGTGGTGGTGTAATCTGCTTTCTGTTTGTTATCAAAGCAGGATAAATTACAATGTTCGTGATATAATAATTCATCAATAGAGATTTTTTATTCAACCAAATTTTAGATATAGAAAATAATTTTTATTAAAAAATTGTTAATATACATGCAGATGACAGTATGCTTTTTCAACAATAAATTTTTTAATACTTGCATGATATACGGTATTTGATAACTATTTCTGCAGTGAAAAATATTTAATGTTAATTGATGACAGTTTATCTGGCTCTACTATAACTATTCTATTTAAAATACGCCGTTTTTCAGTGATAAAATATATTTCATCAATAATTGAAAATATAGATTTATATCATTTTATTTAGTCTGTTCTCTTATTTTGAAATTAATAAATTGCATATCTAAAAAAATTCAAAACGGAAAAGGCGAAGATATGAATACAGTTGATTATATAACTAATTTTAGTTGATTATATAGGACTATTAGATTTATTCTTTAAATTGTAATGTCATTTCTTCGTACCATCGAAATAGTTTTTTTGGTAACTGTAGTTGTATTTTTATTTTTATTAATTTGTCATTTACAAAATGTTAAGACCATATATAATTTTCATTTTTAAATTTAAAATTTCGCTTTATAAATACTTGATAATTTAGATATAAATATATATATTTTTACTGACGAATTTCGTGTTTTTTCAAACCATTAATGAATACTTGTATTAGAAATTTAACAGTTTTGTAATTTGAAACTTTACAAAAGTAAAATCAATTTACTGCTAAATTGATTTTACTCTTGTACGTATATATTTGCTATTCATCGTATATTTACTAAAATATACGATGAATATCAAATTTAAATTTTAGTAGTGTTATTTAATAAGTATTATATAGTCTGATTAAAATAAATAACTATAAATTAAAATATAGTAGTTTATTTATATACAAAATACAATAATTACATTAGCAAATGTCTAAAGTTTTACTATGCCCATCTAATATCAATAGGAATGATACTAATATTTTAGAATTATTCCTGTTGATATTAATTTTGTGTTCAAAGAATTAAAGAATTCTGATTCTTTCATTAATATTTATTACATTAATCATAGAATTTAATAGAACAAAAGTCTGTTCGTCTTAAACTTGATTTATGACTGTTTCTTGCTCTTTTTTTATAAATCACTTCTTATTAATCATGGGATGAATAATGAAAAAAAAAATTGTGAATTTATCCAATTGACTCAAGTTTGGCTGCTGTAAAAAAAAAAAAAAATTGCGTTAGAAAATATCTTTTCTAGTGAAGAATTTTAAATCAGTATCGATGAAAATAAGTTACGTAGAGAGAAGTAATTAGGGATGCAATTCTAATACTACAATCAGTTGGTAATCTCTTATATTGATATATTCGTATAATATATAGTTCCAGAGCCTGCCATATGCTTTATAGGCTAAGCTGAGATTTGATGAAAGATTTAAATCAAATACGCAATTTTTTCGGGAAATATGGATCCGCGCTCGTATTCCATGAAGAAGAATCGTGTATAGAACATAAAATCGATCCAGGATCTTCCAGATAGACTTTTTTCACTAAGCGTCCAACCGACATACGGATGAAAATATCCTTAATCATTAAAAATACTAATTCATCGATTGCTTGGAAATATATTCTTTATCCCGATTCAATTGAAGAAAACTTTTAGAGATTATTTTTCTGTTATGAAAAGTAGATTTTAAATTTGATATAAATAATTAGAGATTTTTCTTAAAAGGAAAGTAGGATCGCTTTTGCCGAGATCTCACATATAAAAACATTCCAGAAAGAATATTTCGCACTTCCTCGATATGTTTATCGAGAAGTTTCGATAAATTCGTATCGTTTTTGCTTAATAAAAAGAAAAATACATATTTAAAAAAAATGAAACTTTTAAGAACTAATTTCACCAGAAATAAGGATTGTTGTTAAAAATATTTATCTCCTCATAGTTGTTCTTATTTTCAGGTTGAAACTGAGCAGATTAATTGAAGCTTCAATAAACATGCCTTTAGGCAGTATTGAACAGTCAGTGGCTTTCAGGACCATTCTTCGTTCCAGTTTTATCTTTTTATTTAGAAAAATGAATTAAAAGCATTTTCCAGTTTTAAAATTATTGAGCTTATATTTTTTTAAAATAATTCTTCTTCGTGATGAAATTAGTTCTTAAAATTCTTATTAAAAATAGTGTAATTTTCTTTTATTTAATATTCTATATTTATGTTAGTAACTTTTTAAAAAATTACTGACTTTCTTTTATTCAGAATTCTCTGTCGAAGTTTGGCATATTCCTCTTGGAGCATTCTATGTAATGATAAAGTTCTATTTATGTAGCTAACTAGCAGAGTGAACCGTGCACCTGGTTGGACGCATCTCAGATTGAGTTATTTCAGGAAAAACTTAAGTTTTGATTAATGCGATTGATAACCGAAACTTAAAACAATGTTTACTTTTATCTGCAGTTTCACCTGTTCATTTTACACGTTTTTTTTCGAGACGATGCCCATATTCTTCAAGATATTCATGAACTCGTGAGAGATTCGTTTAATTTGGATTTATCTGCTTTTATAATGAAAAAAAAATTATAATAATTATTTTCATTAGACGATAAAATTTAAATACTCTATATATAATTTGTATGTGTTAGTTAAAATTCTTATAAATAAATTTAAGCAATAACGAACTTAGTTTTGTTAATACTGTATTGGAAGACTTTTTTACCAAGTTTTTGAACTCTCCTGATCAAATATCCTCTCTAAATATTATTAATTCTAAAAAGATATTAAACAATTATTAAATTAAAGTGCAGAAGGAATTGTTTCAAATTTAGTCATTAACAACTTACCATTAAGATTACTCAACACAAATAAGCATTCTAATACTATATAACTGCCATACTCAACCTGCGAGTCGCATGTGGTCCTCCAAGTTTTTACGTGCGGCCCGAAACGCATAGTCATGAATTTAAATTTTTAAAATCTTGAAAGCAGATTTCAAGATTTAAGAAATATAAAGAATTGTCGCTTATAGAAAAATCCCTGGCACTTAGTAATAGGAACTAATACACAACTATAAAAAAAAAATAGCTGCATTTGGATATGATTATTTTATGCTATTTGGCGAATTTGTTGAATTTAAAAATGACACGAATTTGGAGATCATTTTTAAAGAAATTAGGGAGGGAAAGGAATATATTGAATTTTGAAAATTGATGGATGAAAAATATGACTGTACAAAATTGTGCCCAAATTTTACTCAAATCTTTAATTCAGGATTACTGATTCAGATCTTGAGGCTATATTAAGAGTAGCATGTAGCACTTATAAACATGATTCATCTAAAATTGTTAAAAGTTTGTCTCAATATCAAAAATCGCATTAATATTTAAATAAATGATTGAATCAAGTAAAGTTTTTTATGTTTTATTAATCCATTAATTATAAGATATAGTATAGTGTTTGACAACATAATAGCACGCACAAATTGAGAAGCCAGATTTTTTATAGGCGTTTTTTAGAAGTCAGACCTTTTTTCATGTGACTCCAACTGATTGACGACCGCTGATATAGCATGTTGCGATGCTTGATGTAGTAAACAAATGTATGTGGCCCGATAAAAAAAAGGCTGATTATAACTGCTGTATAAGATAAATTTTGTATTTGTCAGCGTTATATAAAACTTCAATGAAATTTTAAATGAATCTGCGTATAGTATTTTTAGTCATGTATTTACAGACATCACTGAAACCAAAATAATTTCGATTATTTGTAATGCAGTAAACTTTTGAACAACCAGAATAAAACTTTTAAATATAGAGCTAAAGAAAAATAAATTTGGTTTGAATTGCAAGAGGAGAAAGTAAATACCCAGAGATTTTGAAATCGTTTAATCTAATTTTATAAATAACCACAGTATTTTCGCTTTAAAAATTTAGTTCAACAAAAATTTTTTCAAAACTATCTGCGCTTATTCTGAAATACGAAATTATAAAAATTAATTATATTTTCAAAATAAATTGCATAAATATAAAACGAAAAACATATTTATAAATAATAGATTTATAATATTTTCATATTGTAACATTTTAAAATATTTTACATATATATAAGCCAAATATTATACTATACACTGTACTAAGGAAATAGATTTACATGCATTCTTATAATTTAGAAGCGGTTACTTTTCTTAGCATTATTATTATTATTTTATTTCTATTCTTATTTTTAAATCTAACTAAGTATAGTAGTAACTTCTGAATTGTAGTAAACAACCTATTTTTTCAGTACTTGATTTGTTTTTCCACAAATTAGATGGTTTTTGCTATAAATATCATTTATTATTATTAAATTGTTTCTCTGAAAAATATCTCCAATAATAATATGAAAACATTTTTTGTAACATAGAGTACCCTTAATGTTATAACTCTCGTTATAAAGTACACTTTATTTTAGGCCTGTTTATGCTGAAATTTACAAAGGACTTTGGAATATAACTAATATTATGTTAAATGTAATCAAAACCAGTTGAGACTCGCTCAGATTTCTGCGAGAGTAGAAAAAAATTTTCCAAGTTTCCAATAATTGTTTTTTTTTTTTACTAATTCTTTTGTTCGTTTCAAATTTTACATTTTATGCCCAATTAAATACATATCTCTAATAAAATGTCAGTTCAGTAATATATAAAGACGAGAAAACAGTTGCGATATTCGGCGGCTGACGAATATCGCAACTGTAAAAAAATATTTGTCGAATGACGAAAACAAATATACATATGTACGTCTATTATCTGAGACTCATTTAGTTATTGGGAACGACGAAAGTTTATGAATTTTATTATAAGAACGATGTTTCACAATTTTGAAGCATAACAAGTTCTTCTAGTAATAATACATAGGCAAAAATCTAAAAACAAAAACACTAACTCGTTAGACCACTGAATTTTGCAAAACAACACAACATCCTGACACTAACGGCACAAACCTGCACGAATGTTGAATGTTGCAAGGTTGTTGCATCTGTATGACGAATGTTTATGAATTTTAGCGTGTGTCTAAATACCGATACGGGAAAATTTTGGAGTTAGGAGAGTAACGAACATTAGTTAAAATTATCTATTTACACCATTAGTATTTGCCGAATGAAAAAATACTTTTTACTCGGGATTGGACGAACACTGCAAGCGTGTTTCCGCTTCAATGTGAAACGAAGCTGTATCAGATGAATATTGATCGTAATAATTTCTGTAATAAAGAGTAATAACTACAGTAATTAGCTTTAGAGTCATAATTTATTACGCTTCTTGATAAAACATTTGATAACAATTTGTTTCAGTTCGTTAATGTGAATTTGGTTAAAATTAAAAAAATATTGGATATGCTTGCTCATTTTTAAATTCTGTAATAATAATAAAAATGAAAAAAAAAATAATTGTTAGAATAAATATTTTTAATTTATATACAAATAATATACAATGTGTCCATTTTGATTACGCATCATAGGAAAATTAATGTAATTTTAGATTATACCAATTTCCTATTCCCTAGGTGCACTAATTCAAATAAAAGTGATTCGTTTTGAAAGTCTGTGATTCGATAAACGGATGAAACCGATTTTAAGTGTCTTGGCTGAATAGATCGTAAAAAAACAGCATTGCTAAATTTCCACTAACAAGTAAGAAACCGAATTCTATTCTTATTTCCGGATTTTTTAGGAGGGATCCGGGCTCAGCTTATTGAAACTTAACCTTAAATCTATCCGACAGATACCAACAAGAGTGCAGCTGATCCCATAAGTAGTAGATTGGAAATAGCCAGTGTAATATCCCGTGTAAGATTCAGCGGCATAATTGAATTAATCAACCAACCAGTTCAAAAGTTTATTGCATTTATGATATTGAATTGATGTTACGAAAACTTCTACGATAGACTAGACACTAGAGTATAGTTTAACAGTTGGAGGACATTTTTTATAGTGATTATGTTGAATATTTTACATTTGATTTAAAAATTTTAAATCTTTTTTTTTCCATAATTGCATTTTCAGTAGTTCTTTCATAATTATTGTTAATAATTATCGAACGTTTTTAATTTTTCTCACGATTTGTTCAGTGAATAGACTTGAAAAATTGAATTTCTTTCATAATTATTGTTAATAATTATAAAAGAAATTCATAAAATTTTTATAATTATTCTTTCAATCACTTTTTTATTTGAATAAATAAATAAAATAAAAACGGAATTTTCCTTAAATTTATTTATTAGTAAATTTGCAAAAATTTAACTATAAAAAAGAAGCATTTTAAATTATCTACTTAGAAGTGCATCAGAAATCGATTCAAAATGTATTTTTTTCAATATTGTATGTTTCCATTTATCATTTTATATTTGAATAGTGATTGGTTAATTCAAATATTCTGCTAAATCTTATACGGGATATTACGACGATCATTTCCGAAAATCAACTTTGGAGATAAACGGTATCCTTGATGGAATTCACCACTAGATTGAACGATGAAGTTCAATAGGCCGACTCCGGATCCCTTCTGCAAAAATCTGAAATCGGCGGAAATGTAGAATAAAATGTGGTTTCTCAGATGAAAATTTAACGAGCAGCCATTCAGCTGATTCATATTCTAATGTTCTAATTTTTCTCACGATCTGTTTCATCCGTTTTTTCACATCGCAAACTTTCACGCACAATCATTTTTATTTAAATCAATGCCTTAGAGAATAGAAATTGGCATAATCTAAAATTATATTAATTTTTCTATTGTGCGTAATTAAAGAGGATTCCTGATATAAGCCTTTCTATGATAGAGATGAGTCATGTCTTCAAGCAACGAAAATACGTGTGAAAACTTGATCGCTGCATGTTTTCAATAAATTATTTTACTTGCAAAGCTGTCAATTATTAAGTGGGGACAATATAAACTTCGCCGTAAGATACACGCCAAAGAATGGAATTGATGGGCTGGGCCTGGATCTCCTAAATAATTTTCCAAAGAATAAAATCTATAATTGAACTCTGGTCGAAATGTTTCCATGCAGCCAATCCGATCTATTGCTTCATCACTTCCATGCCAATATGACAATTTACAGTATTAATGCATCTGTAGACATCTTCGCTTATCTTCTTTTTCAGAAATGAGCTAGCTGGAATAAGAGTCGTCATATTGAATTTTAGGAGATGTACTTCAGCTTAATCTGTAAAAAAATTTAAATATGCAGCTATTAAAAGAGAATTTAATTCTACTTATTTCCTACAGAAAATAAAGCTATGTAAAAATATTAATGTTTAAAAGCATCAACTGAGATTAATAATGTATTAAAATACGAGATGTATTTAGTGTATATCCCAAATATTGATTTTTGTCCAAATAGGATTGATATTAAAATTCCATCAAATTTACTTTTTTTGTGGTACTTTTGAAAATGTTTTGTGATTTGGCAAAATCCAAAATCCACAAAAAGTGAGTCATGAAAGTGTTGTAATGACTTTCGAAGTGAATAAAACACAGTTAATGCAGCAGCATACATATATAGCTACTAAAAGGCGTTACGTTACAAGTTTAGATTAATATATGTAAGTAGACTATATGTTTAGAATATTTTAAATGCAAGAATGTATTTTAATATGTGATTTATGCTATATAATTTTTTATCATTTAACGCTTATTGATTTTGTTGTTTTAAATCAGAAATGAGTAGGACTCAGCCCATCCAGTTTTACAATGCGATCCGCGATCTAATTATTTTAATGTTTTATTTTTTTTAATTAAAAATAAAACATTAAAATTATTAAATATTTATTATATTCACTATATTCCTATAAAAGCCTTATTAAGAATCTTTCTTTATAGTATTGTTAATTCAATGAATACTTTTGATGTCAAAACTTAATTAAAATAAAGTTATTGACCCGGAATTTTTATTGTTTTAGTTTAGGTTTTTACCTGCAATAACAAAATGGCGACGTAAAATATTGTAAGTTTCTGAAATATGTAAAGTTGAAACGTTTAGTCAATCACTCTATGTACATAATGACTATCTAAATATAATCAATTGATTACTTTGAACGTATTGGTAAACTAGTATTTGTAACAATATATTTACACTGTATATTGTTTATAATGCGCCCTGAAAATAGTTTTTCATTATTTAAATTTGATCCGCTTTTCAGAAAATAGTCAAATTATAATTTTAAATATCTGAAATTCAGTCTTGTTATTAGATCTTTCCTTACTGGATCTTTATTGTTGGCATTAATATATTTATTTTGTAAAATACTCTTTTTTTTTAGATATAATATTTTGATCATTAGAGAGTTTCCGCACAGCTACGACTCAGCTCCGATCGATAATTAAACGAGAAAATCGTATCGTTTCGGAAAGTTATCGGTAATCGCTTCAGCATTTCGAGGTTAGTTCGAATCGTCGACACCAGAGGCTATATTATCGTAAATTTTCTTTATTCTCATAAATTCTCTCTATTTTCATAAATTATTTCTATTCTATTTTCTATTATCTCTAATAAAGATAATCCGTTATATTAAACAGCTGACGGCGAATTTTAATAATCTGGGTTGAATCGGCTCGTTCCGAAAACACGACGATAAACGAATGTTTTTATATATGAACGGTACGATTGAAACAGATACGAATAGCAACGATACGACTAAAAACTTTGCGCATGCGCATACCGTGGATTTCATCGTTCCGCGCTGAGTCGTTCCTGTACGGAAACTCCCTATTATAATTTTTTAAACTTCATTGAAAAATGTGAATTATAATATCGTACTGTCTGTGTTTTCTACTAATGATTTTAGTATTTAATTCTTGTAAACTCTTTTAATAATTTTTGAATTCTGTGTAAATAATCTGACATTAATCATAATACCGTATCTTCTATTTTAATCCTGTAATTTCAGTAATTTAAATTCCGAATATTTAAAACTTTTGAAATAATTTCTTAGTGTCTTTTCAATTAATAAGCGAATTTTTATACAGGATTATTCCACAAGATTATTTTGAGGCATCTCAATTAACCTTGTAGTTTCAATCGTTAAAAATGGATATTCAAACAGGTTCATGTTGTAAGTTTTGAACTTCTGATAAATTTTTATGAAATTCAGTACAGAGTCATACCATTGAGATTTACTTTGAAGACATACATTTTAAAATACAACCTAATTATTACAAAATAGTATACATGTATGAGAAGTATGGGATGTGCTTGAACTACCGATTTATACAAAATTATTTTTCAATTTATATATGATGTGTTCCAAACAGTGCACTCAGCTTTTATTTGTTATGCTCCTTTAATAAGATTTTATAATGATGAAACTTATAGGATATGTATCAATAGAATATTTACCAAAGAATACTAATTCTGAAATTTCAGATTCAGTTAATAATAGTATTAAAGCAATTTGAAAAAAAAAAAAAAACAGTTAGAAAGCAACTTTTATTTTACTTCGTAGACATGTTATTGGTTGCTTTATACAATCCATTTAATCAAATTTGGAATATAGATGTTTCTTAAGTTCCTTAGAAACATATAAGTAAATACCAAATATTGTACTGAATAATAGGATGTCAGACAAAATTAAAAATCGATTATTTGATAAAGATAAAAATAAGCCAAAGATTATCAATTTTTAAATTGTAGAAAATAATTCATTTTCTCCGTACTTACTTGCGTATTACTGTAGATATTTTTGTATTTGTTATAACAGTGTGACAAAATTCGTCTTGCACAAATTCACTGTTTTAAGCGCAATATAAAAATAATTTTTATTTCGTACGAAAATATGTTGGAATTGTTTATAATACCCTTATAATAAAATTAAAGTTTATGGTGAAAAGGATTCTCCAATAAATAATGATTATACCGTATACTGTATAATATTTCTCATATCTGTATTAAAAGTAAATTTTAATTTCTGAATATTTTTTTATACAATGTTTGTTGATTTCTTAAAATAATAAAACAAATTGCAATTAAACAATATTTAGGGAATTGTGAAATACAGTTTTTAAAATTTTTTATTTGCTATTAAGAAAACTGACGTTAGTCTCTATCATAGAAATTTCTGTTTTGCATATTTTATTTGCAAATAGTAGAAATAAAATCCTTTAAAATCAAATTTAATAAGTATATTAACTGTTAAAAAAAATAATATATGATTAACAGTAATGGAATTTTTATTTCGTTGGTATGAATATCATTGTTCGCACTTAAAAAGCATATAATAACCAAATATTTATATAAAATACTTTCATTATTTATTTCTCGTTATTGTTTATCAGTGAGTCAGTATTCATTGGAAAACATATATTTTGGTATCCATGTATTTTCATAAATTTAAAGCAGAAATAAAACGAATAAACAAAAAATAAGCAGTTTTAGAAAGAAGTAATCAATCTACTTTCTGAACATGTCTGCTATTTTGGAATGATTAAAGATGTATGATAAAATGCATTATCAAAATCATCTTCAGTCGCGTATCCTGTATTGAAGGGGAATGTCAACAAAATTTATCAAATAATTATTGCAGAAAAATCTGTAAATTTTGAGGGTCCAATATCTTAAAATGATTGAATATTATATTCAATGTTTTGATCTTTTTACTAAATGCGTAAAAATTTATTAATTAGTTCAAGGTATATTATTTCAGAAAGATAAATTTAGACCATTTTTAAATGTTTGACTAAGAATTAAAAATGAGTGCCGAGGTCATTTTTGATGACAGAATATCACTGCTAGAATTCAAGAAAATGTATTAGGCTACTTATTAGTTTAAAAGTTATTAACGGAGAACAGATAAAGCAAGATAATCTTAATGGCTTCACTTTCTTTCGGAAGTAAGCTTGAAAATCAAATTTTTCATTATAATTAAAATATTCAAGTGCTTAATATATTACAAGTTAATGTATTTTCTTTCAAATAAATAAATATCAAACATTTTAAAAATATTGAATGACTAATTCCAATGTTGCTAGTTGAAAAATTGAATATGATTAATATTCCTGACACGTTACTTACATTTGTTATTCCTGGAAAAATAGGTAAGGCAAATAGTCATCATCATAGTTAATCTGAAACTTTATAAATAATAAATTTAGACAATCTATAATTTGCAAACTGTAAGTAGTGATTTCAATCCCGAGATTCGGAATTAGTAAATGAAAGAAATCCTGCGTTTTGATTTATTTAATAAAATAATCGTAAATTATCATATACTTATCTTTTACGTAATTTCTCCCATTTTTAATATGCCAAAGCGCGAACATAGAAAATTAGGCAAATTTTATCGAAATTTAGTATTAAAATACCGAATTAGTCCAGTTAAAACGCAGAGATTAAAAACTCAATGGGCAAAAATAAGATAGCTTTTATATTCGAATTTCAGAAGCAAAAGTTAATTAGAACTTAATTCTCTAAGTAAAATTCCTCCATCTTATGACGTACACTAAAGCGCGTGTCGATTTCTGATTCATCATTGGCTGAATCGATTTTTTACATCATGTAACTTAGAATTGATATCTATAAAAACAACTTTTCCGGTTGATAACAGGTGCTTTATAAGTAACATAATATAAATAAAACAGCATATTATTTCCTTGATTTATTAAATATTAGACTCACATACAGAGAACGTTCTATTTCAGTTTCCATTTATATAACGAATTTTTTAATTTTTTTGCATAGATAAATTTCATTGTTAATTAATTGCAAAAAATATGATAAATTGACGAATTACACTGTCGGGGATTCCCATATTCGATGAATTCTTGGAAATCCCGATGTTTTTGTTCAAATTTATGCAATATTTATGTAGCATATAATAATAAATAATTTTTAAACTTAATAAATGTATATAAAATGTTTTATAATGAAAAAATATGAAAAATTAAATATTTTAATTTTAATAATGCTTGTAATATAATGAATAAACAGATATTTATGTTGTGATAAATATTGTAAAGAGCTCGAAATCGCATTATTAGAAGTCGCATAATCCCAGAATAGGGTTTGTTTAAAAATCCGGATTAATATCACTAACTGTAAAGTTGGTGTTTTACAAAATATATGGATATGAATATATAAATATATTATTGATTGTTTCAACTCAATACAGTAATTTATAAATTTTAAAATTGCCATTATAGTTTTTAAAACTCAGAAAATTTTTTCCGGGATCATTTTGACAATAAATATGAAAATATATTGCTTCACCTAAATTTCGAAAGTTGTTAGTCTTCCTGAACAACCTGACTGTATATAAATTTAGGTTTAGTTGATTAAATGATAAAAAATAAGAGAAATGGCCTTTATAGCAGTACGACGACCATATTACACAAATCAAGTAAGTTATGTGAAATATATATTCGATAAAAAAAAAAAAAAATAATAATATGGCTAAATATTCTGAGAAGAAAATGAAAATTGTTTTAAATTTCGAAATAAACGAATGGAAAAAATTCCCATTATTCATGTAGTTGTAATAGACCTGATTCAAATGTTCAACATTCAATATAAAAAGAACGTAGTGCATCGACTTTGAAAGCATGTTAAATACAAATAGGAACTTTTACGTCATTTCCCGAAAATTGTAAAGGGAACGGAAATTCTGATCTGATTATAATGGAAATGAAATGTAGATTGACATATAGCATTCTTAAATCCAACAATTATTAATTTAGAAATTGCAAATTTAAATATGTATTTAATTATTTTTTACAGCGAAATGTGATAAGTGTTAGTAGTAATATTTTCGTTATATTTATTTAAATCTCAAATACTTTACTAGATTTTTCAAATTTTTCTTAGAATATGATATATATAAATATATTTTTATTTATTAAACAATAATTAAATATATTTTTTTCTTCGGTTACTATAAAAAAATAAACTCGAAATTAAATTTTTTCCAGTATATTCGCTCGAAGTTAATATAATTAAATATTAATCTATTTTTCCAAACAAATATACAGTATGATAAGTTTTTGCAAGGTGTATTAGTTAATGCATAATATTTATGGTTTACAAAATGAATATTTGTATTGCATTCTAAAAATTCAATAATAAAATTCTACACTCGCTCTTCTTTTAAATATCGAGAATATTTACTTAAAATTATTATTAAAATGTTTAAATATCCGTTTGTTCCTTATGTTAAATAGATTAACACGATTTTATTTCATCTGTTTTTTGACATTATGAAGAAAATTATTTTCAGTCCTGAACACGATGTAAATAATATAGAAACCTTGTAAGGTTCAGAATATGCAGCAATTAATAATAAAATGATGATTTATACACGTTTAAACTTAAAAACTTTTCCTTATTTGCAATTCTATTATTAAAGTAGAATTAGTTGTAATAAAGACATCAGTGAATGAATCATAGAATATGGAAAATGAAGAAATTTATTTGTTTTTAGGTATGTCTGAATGATGATGATTCATAGCACGTAAAATTATCTGCGAATGTTTTCGTCGACTATTACTATACTAATTATTTAAACAATTTCGAAAAATTAAATTTTTATAGATATTTTTTAATTTATTTATAATTAGTTTTATATTACAAATAAAAGTAATAAAGCAAAATATGACAACGGATCTAGGAATTAGTTTTGTTTTCGACGAATATAGGAAAAAGGAAGTGTTTAGATCCTTCTTCGGTAAGAATAATAGCTAATATTGATACAATATTTGCAATATTGAAAATAACACACGAAACGAAATGACTATACAAATATATAAAATCAGATAAAAGACAGTTATTGTTAATTAGTTATGAAACTTTAAAATTTTAATCAACCCGTACGATTGCCTACGGTTTATATCGATCATTTCCTGTTTCCTTAATATTTCGTCGACCTTAGTAAGTTGGCACTGTGAAAGGTTAAGTCCGTCATGAGATTATCTTGGAAGTTTTCGATAATAATTTAAAAAAAATGTATAATTTTGATTTGGAATTATTTTGTTTTTACTAATCTAAAACATAGTTTTTAAAATTATTGTTTTTTTTAGTTTAATCAATAAAATGAATTTATCGTAATATGTATCAAGGTTCTAAGCATTTCCTATGTTTTTCGTGTTTCCTGACCAGTTAATTTCCTGTGGTTTGCTGAAAAATTCCTTTGCTTGTTTTCTAAACTCAGTGTATGACGTCATGTACTGACTCATCGCGAGACATTGATAATATTACCTAACACACGCGATATGTTTATAACAACGTACTATTTATACTACAGAAAAGCGTGACGTATTTTTTCATAATATATTTGAAAAAATATTGAATATTTCCTATTTTTGTATTATTATAATATAAATCTAAATAATAATATATCTAAAAATAAATTTAAATGTATAGGATAATATCATTTTCATAAAGAAGTTAAATTTATATAATTTTAAATATTGTATTTATTAATAACATCGTTATTCAAACATTTTTATTTTAGTCATATTATTTAATTAACAAAAACGGAAATTATTCTGAAATACTGTATTTAATCTTGATTTTATAAATTAAAAATTATGAATTATTGATAAATAATTCATAATTTTTAATTTATAAAAGCAAGTCATATTTAATTTTTTCATTTTTGAAATAAAATTAAATATGGCTGTAGATTCCATTGCAAAAATTTATGTGCATAACTCTGCATTAATTAATTAATTATAAAATTTGCTACTATTTTTACAGATAATATAAAATAATATACAGCAAAGGCAAAAAATTCTTACCCTCATCATGATGCAGTGTACTAGGGATCTGAAATTTGGTCCTTGGACTCTTCCTTCTCTACATGCCCACTTTCTAGAGTCACACACTTCTCACACCTGTGAAAGAATTATTTAATCCCATCTTTGTAAAGATCAGCAGATTTGAAGGCAAACCAGCTCTCCACAGTAGTAATGACCTCCTTATCATGGAAGAAACTTCTTCCCTGTAAATTTTTTTTTATATTTTAAAACAGGAAGAAATCTGATGGTGTCAGGTCAGGAAAATACAAGAAGATAGATCAAAGTGTTCTACTCATATTTGCATAAAAAAGTAACTGTTTCTGCAGTTTGGTTTGCAAATATATTGTCAGCTAGCAGCAACACACATTTTCACAGCAAATCATGTCTTTTTTTCCTTGATACTGTCCTATAACTCTTTGTAGAAATATCCTGCAGTATGCCCCTATTATTTTCAATCCTTTTTATAAGTAATCTGTCAAAATAATACCTTTGCTATCCCAAAACACAGACAACATGATCTTGCTGGATAGCCTTCTCTTGGATCACTTGTAGGCTGGTGCAATCACATTTGAAGTCTTGTTTTTAGTGTTTCACAGTTTCATATGATAGACATTCCTCACCATATACAGCTGACATCTGTTATAGATTATTTATCCAATTTCCTTAAAAATGAACCATATCATGGTTGTTCACTACTTAGAGTTTTGTCCAGCATGACATTTATTACTATCATGTTTCAAACTCTGGACAAGAAAAGTACAAAAAAAGCATGCATATTAGTAAGACAGTAACCTGGCCATAAGTTCTTTTCTACTGCTTTAATAATTATAATCAAGTATTCATCTAAAGCACTACTAACTGGTAAGCAGATAGTAGGTTCTACAAAACTTTATTACGAACGTTTTCGATGTACAGGATATCATCATCAGGCCTGATGATGATATCCTGTACATCGAAAACGTTTGTAATAAAGTTTTGTAGAACCTATTATCTGCTTAGTAGTGCTTTAGATGAATACAGCTAGTTCTTGACTTACGACCACGATCGGTTCCGACAGACCGGTCATAACACGAATTGGTCGTAAGTTGTGTAGGCTATATGTACACTGTACAATAATGTGAATTTATGTTATAAATTCACATTATTGTCTTCATATTCGACTTTACGATTGTAGTCATAAAATCGAATGGTCGTAAGTTGCATAGGTCGTAAGTTGAGAACTAACTGTACTTGACAGTAAGCTGTTATTTGTTTACAATTACAGATCTATAGCACACATAAAACATG
>WUQG02200756.1:0-21926 GCA_011317285.2 Androctonus mauritanicus
AGAAAATGAGAGCGGGGGATTTTAAATTAGAGAATTTTAAGAATTCGATGACACCTATAACTAACGCTGGAGTAGAATTAACGCTATCGATTCGTCTTTTTTAGCATTTAATGCCCCTTCCGTATCCAAACGCGTCTTGGCGAGTATGTACTACTCAGAATAACCGTAATGTGGAGGGTGTACCCATGTTGCCTGTCCAGAGCAATAGCATGGCTCATTTGTCACCAAGAGCTTGCTTCATCTGTCAAGGGGGGAATACACGTCGCACTCGGCACATACTTACACTCCTATATATAGTCTAGCCTTCCACCATTTTTATACTTAAAACTTATACAGTTTTTCGGTCACAGGACGGGTCATAGTCATGTGGTAGCCAGGTACGATGCTTTTTCAGTAATTAATTCTTCCCCCTTCTTCAGTTGGGAGATAAGGAGGATCATATATACACCAGCCGCTGGTATTACGTCAAAAACTTTTCCTATCTGTTAAGATCTGAGTTTGTGAAGTTCTAATCGTGTGATTTATTACTCTTTTCCACGAAGGATCTGTTACTGTAACATTTTTCTGTTATATTACTATAACAGTAGTTCGTGAAAGTTGTGTTTTGCTGGATAAGTTGGACGATGCGGGAGAGTTGTGGAGGGGTCTGCATTTCCTAGAAGAGGGTTTAGAAGTATGTCAAGTAACAATTAAACCTTGTTTTTGGGTTATTATAAGTTCTTCTCCTGAGGTCGGTTTTTAAACTGTTTCGTGAGAAAGTTTCGGTATTTTAGCATTCTTTTTTATATATTTTATTTAAAAGCATAGCAGCTTACGTGTTTTAAATAAAGGAACCTTTGAGTTGGGCATTCGTGACTCCTATTCGAGAGATTATATCTGATTTTAACACTTTAAAATTAGTCGTATAGAATCCGTTATCGTTCTAACAAGTCTACAACGATTTAAGAAAGTGAAAATGATGATTTAATCGTTTTTATGGTTCGTGTAATAATCACCATAGACTTTCTGCTAGACTAACTGCACTTTTTATTAGTTTTTCTTTTATATTCGGCATACACACACACGCACACACGAAAGAGACACGTATTTACAAAGATTGAGGTAGAACTGTACAAAACTGAAAGAATTATACGTAACTTACTATACCGTACTACAACACTAAAAGACTACACTATTCACAACACTGGGTTCAGATCCCTGTAGAAATATCACTAGTGAGATGCCACTGATGGCATTGCACTTATTGTATATAAGTAAAACACATAATAGTAGCAACTATATACAACTGACGGGTGCAGAAATATAGAAGTTTTCCATCTAAAGCCTTTTATCCATTATTCTTTTCTTTTTTTTTTAATCTTACCGTTTCGTTCCTATTGAGTCTTTGGTGTGCTTTCACTAAAACCAATATAAGTCCTTACTGGCATCTGCTACTTGACTTTCTAGACCTAAAAAACACACAAAAAAATGGCTTTTGTTAGTTTTAAACTAAGGGAATCGCACTTTACTACTATAGATAGTTAGTTGAGTCTAAGATTAAAGGTTAGGCACCCATCCGAACATTAAAACCTGCATGGATATTTATAGGATGACTTTTATATGCGTGGCATTTACCTATTAGAAAGGCCCTTAAATGGTTAAAGTTATATACGCCAATAGAAAATCGTTTACGTCTCTCGCGAAGAGACGGATTAGTCGTTAATTTTTATCAGGCCTCATTAAACATAGCTTATTACGGGAGAAACATAATTAGGGAACTAGAAAATTACAAGCATTTATGAGGCCTTAGAATGTTAAATATACTAGCCATAAAGGAGCTTTGAAGAAATACGATGTCTAATAATTATACTCCGTTATGACTGAATATATACATATGCAAATTTGATAATGGCCTCCGGTTATAGTTTTGAATGATTTTATGCGAATAAAAGCTGTGAAGTTTGCCTTTTTCCATGCTAAGATAGGCCCTAAGTGGTAGGATTATGGGTGAGTGGAAGTGCAGTCGAGCCGACTCCAATCATTACAGCTGCATTAATAATGTGGTAGTATCCGAGTACTACCCATGGAAACACTCTATAGTATATGAAGGCAGGAATGCGTCGTAATTAAAAACAACCCTCCGAACTCTGTCTCTCTCTCTCTCTCTTTCTGGCGGGAGGGATGATAATTAATTACAAGACCCCCTACTGTCAGACATGCTCGGATCGATAGGAGGACCTTTATTGCTTTGGAGGCTCAATAAAAACGGATGAAAGGAATCGCACTTTAACTGCTCTGATTGTAGCGAATCTTGATTGAAAGCCTTCTGCTTCGGTTAAATTTGCACTTTGAACCTTTATTTAATCTATATGGAGCTTGAAAAGTCCGTAATCTTTTATGCAGAAAAGCATTGCTCCTTTAAAAGTCTAAAAGTTAAAGATTATCAATGATTTAAACATAACGCTTAACCTCATTCGTCATTTCCTTGAACGACTTTAACTAGAAAATTGCAATTAAGCTTATATTAAGCAAAAATACCTGTTCGGTGTTCTCAATTTAATTTTGCACCTTTGAAATGCTTAAATTTTACTTTACACACGTGTTAAGTGAGTCTTTCTGCTTCGTTAATATATCCCGAACTGAGGATAACGATTTAGACCTCATAAATGGATATTGTACATGAAATTTTTCTGCCAAGTTTTAGATTAAAATATAGTCTACTAAGAAAAAATTAAGGGGTTAAATCCTAACTATGTACCCTAAACTAGTCATGCATGTTAGTGCCACCACCATGTGACTAAATAAAAGATGAAATGACGTACTGATTTGCCCCGATGTGTTCGAATTCATCGGCATGAACGTGGCGCGTGCATCTTGTACAGTTCGAACATGTAGTTCCCACTAGTTGCATCTACAGAGGAGTTTCATTATTACAAAACTTAAAACACCAAAAGAGGGCAAAATGGTAGCTAGAAAGTCTTCAAAGTGTTTTGACGGATGATAGACATTCCAAACTACACATCCTGAAAGACTAGACGAGCGGCCATTTCGCCCTACATTATTATTATTAATTTTTTTCATTAACATTAATTTTAACATTCAAAGACACCTGTTTTTTATCAGAATAGAGTTAAGAGAGAACACTTGCCTGACATGGTTCCCATGGGGCTGTAAGCAGCACCGTAATTTGTCTCCATGTGTCCCAGGTTGTGTGTCAAGGTGTCCGTATACCTGGCTGCACCCCAGGTATCGGTAGATTTATCGAGTGCGGTACAACTTCCAGCTACAGGATTGAGTCTAGTGGTCCTCACAGAGGGCTGCAACAGGAAGGATCCATACTGCGGGCTGAATCTGTTTGCTGATGGATAAGTCAACTCGGGACGGTAGGCTGAAGTCGGTGGTGCTGATAGGGTATAGTGCCAAGGGTCTCCTTGGTGCAGTGACGTATGTAGGGTGCCCGTGTGGTAAGGATCGGTATAAGAAAGGTCTGGGGGATGACCAGCGCCTCCCAGAGCCTGGGTGGCTGGTTGATTCCAGAAAGACGGTGGGAAGTTCCTCTGTGACATAGGCGGCCCATCTGTGGAGAGACAAAAGTTCTTTGTTCCTGTTAATCTATCTATGTCCACATTAGTCCGGACTAAATATAACTTTTTTTTCTCCACTTCCTATCTCCCGTTTTGTGCAGTAATTACATGTGTAAGCAAGCAAGAATGATCTGTTAGAGTGTTTAGTTTATCTCTCTTCGGGAGTTTTATCGTTTGTTCTACTGGAGAAGAAACACGTCTCCAATTACTCCAGTAGATAAGAATAAATATATATATTGAGGATTTCTAAACTGTTTTCAACCTATAAACGTTGTTACACACAGTTCTAACTTATCTTAGAACCAATTTACCACACGTAACTACTTAAATAACTATTAGCCACATATTAAACGACATAATTCTCTTTTGGATACAACATTCTAATTACAGAAAAGCTAAGAAACAATCTGCAACTCAATTACTGTTAAGAGAAGTTTCCATAATGCAAATTTCGAACCAGTTTGCTGCCGAAGATGGTATAATTAAACGAGTTTGTATGCCCGAGACTCCAAACCTGTAATAATATCGTCATCCATCATAATATTTGTCTCTTTAGGCCTTTATTAAGCGGCATTAAGAACTTAGGTGGCCTCCGGTGGGTCATGTAAGGTAAGAAATAGGTCGCGTTTAAAAGTGTAAACAAATGCAGCAGAAGGAAGAAAAAATACATCCGTATTCGGAAGCAAACAATACCTATCTGAAAGTAAACAAGTCGCCTAAAGGTGAGAATCGTTTGTAGCACAAATCATGCCTTAAAAATTCATTAAAAAATTACGGAACCTTTTAACGCATTTTATATATTAGCAACGCGAATATGCGGCCTTTGATTACGCACACGGTTCGATAAAGTTTAAGAAAATACCTGGAAGCGTGGTTATAATAAGCTGCTTAAACCGAAAAATAAAAATAAAAAAAAGTTCTGGTCTGGAGTACTACAAAAAGTAACTTGCGAGATAAGAGGCTATCGTAATTAATTTAATCTATTTAATTATACTCATTAAGCTCTACATGATCTAAAGAAGTTTTGTAATTAAGAAGACCATGCAAAACCGAAATTAGAGAATAATTAATTTTTACCATAAAAGTAAATAAGTTCAGCTGAGAGCTATCTCAAATTTTATCATTTTTATTGACTGACCAAGTTATTTTTCTTTAATGGCAGCGTGAGTAGCGTTATAAAATCACAAAATTATGCATATCTCTATCGTTCGAGAGCATAAATTTTAAGGTTTTTTTTATCCTTCAACTTTATCTAAGACCTTCACTTCAAAGCGTAACTTTTAATGCTTCAGCTTTTAACGTTATGCGAGTGCTTCGGATTTATAAATTTATGCAAATTTTATTAACGATAACTCATTGTTCTTGTAGGCCTGTAAGTTGGCAAGGCGTGGAAGTCGACAGTTATCAGGCCTCGTATGCTGGCCTAAAACTCTAATTTTGTAACCAAACCTGTTCATTTTTAGAGGCGAAACATTGTAAAATTCTTTAGCAAACGATCCTGACATCCAAAACTAGAAAAAAACATGCGTTACGCAAGAAAAAATGTATAAAACGAGTTTTATGCTAGAAAAATATGTAGACATAACGCAGACGGCCTGAGGGTCAGATTTAAAACAGCATCCGTCTGCATCTGAGGACCTCACACATGGAGGTTAGTAAAATAAAACACCCATATGTACAAGAAAGAGGTATTAAAAAAAGGTGAAATCACCAAGCATGACGCAACTGCTGCAATCATCTTATTATTTGCTTTTGCATGCGTGTAGCGACCTGGAATGTGTTCAGCCTGGGTTGCTTTCTCTGCCTCCTTCATCAAGCTACCAACCAGATACGATGCGTTAAATCATCTCGGAGATAGATGTTACCCTAGCTGTCACCCAATATTATGGTTCTTAAGGAGTTACGGAACAGAACAGGACAGGCGTAGGTCTCGTGCCATCTTTCATTCCCCCCCTTTCCAAATATCTGCATTGCCCAGTTGTGCAAAAGTGCTATTTGGAATTCGTTACGTATCCGTTTATAAATTTTCAAAAAAAAATTTTTTGTGGTTCCTTTCTGAGGTATGAACGAACTAAGCAGAATTCTAAGATTGTGTAAATTTTTATCCGCGCAATCAATTTTGCACACATCAACAGACGGTTTGGTGTGTTTTAATTCGAACATTAATGAATTTAGCACGTTTTCAATCACGTTACTTCGCATTTTGCATAGAAAACATTCCCTTGGTGACTATCACAAGCTTAATCATACACTTTGCATTTCTTCAAATGTTTCTTGAGATGTAGGAAGTGATGCATTGCATGAACACATCACTTAATAAATTATTACTTTCAACGTTTAGTGAAAAATCTGTGAAAGATTCAGATGGATGTTTTCCTCCAGAATATTATTAGGCTATGTCCTGTGAGTCATGACTGAAACTTCTTCAAAGTAAACTGTTTTTATGCCTTATATATATGATATATGTTGGCCTAATGTACATGTATGAGATCCTGTTGAGGTATAATTTAACCATGTTTAATAAATGGCTTCTCCTTCCAGTAGAATTGCATCAGAATGCTCGCAAAAATAGAAGTCATAAATTAATCTATTCAGGAAAAAATGAGTTATCAAAATGGAATGATCCTGAATAAAATTAAGCAAGATTAACAACCAATATCCTCTATGACATCGCTAAATTAATGTTTTAGACGGTCTAAGTTTGCCGATAAATTCGGATATTTTGCATGCTACGCTTAGGCCTAGAGTTCTAAATTCGTCCTGTGTATTATTTAACGTTGTATGCTTCCTTCATCGTGCGTTTTTTTAAAAGTGTGGACGTAATAAAAGATGTTTTTCCTTGTCTAAAATCTGCAAAAGGCAACCATAAAGAAGAGCGTATTATAAATGATTGCGTGCACACAAACGATAGATGTTTACGCGGAAAGGAATGCCCAAGATGTATAATTAGTGGTCCTACACTTGCCGCATAGACAAGGTTTGTTCAGTAGGCGGCATCTTCATCCCATAGAAGCATCTTTATCACTTTCACGGCTGCAAAACTGCAAGACAATAGTACTTCTATCCGCTCTTTTCTAGTAATAGAAAGACGGTGTTTGGTATAGAAGAAGCAAAAGGCACGAATTTTATCAACAAAGAGGGACGTACAAGTTGAAAAGGCCTGAGCAATTCTATACAAAAACCGTTTTACGAATGTTTTTTTGGAGCTGGACTTTACAGTTCGTGACTGGAATTTTGTCAGATATCCAATTCCATTCTTGTATATTTGAATAAAATGATGTGAAGATGCTTCCTAAGATGTTGAGGTTTTCATACACAAATTACACTCCCGGCCTGACAAATAGTTCGCTCTTTCTTTGCTTCTACTTTAACGTAGGCTGTTGGTGTTTTTTTTTACTTTTTTTTCAATTTGTAAACTGTTATATTTTTAAAATTGAATAAATACTGTTTCTCTTGGTACCGTTTGCCATCTAACAATAAGCCTTTCTTCCTTAACAATTAGGCCATCGAATAGAACGGTTTAAATCCCAATTAATTACTCAAAAAGACTTATAATCCTTTAAATAACTGCAAAGATTTGATATTTAACGTATAATTTCGGAAATCTTACCTTTAGCCATCAATTTGTCTTCAATGGATATATATCCATAATTTAGCTTCTCAATCCGTTTATGTCGAGCGAAATTATAAAATTTCGGCCTTCTTAATCTCTTCCGAGTCTCTAAAAAAATCCTCAGAGTGCTCTCACCAAATTAGACATTAATAGTTTGGTTGCCACCACCTTAATTCGTCTTAGAAAGTCACTAATTCCTAAAGTTGTGTCTTCTCATTAGAGATACAGCTGGTTCCCATCATAAAAGTGAGGGCCAGGTTAAAAACAGTATATTTGTTGTGTTTAGGATGTTTAAAGCTGACACCCGTAATGCTATTTTGAGTAAATAGCCCTCAATTAGGTCAAGCTAATGTTTTTTGAGGATGTATTTATAAGTCAGTATATCTTTATGAGACCGACATCTGGATCGGAGAAACTAAGTCTAATTGTTTCTCATAAATTTACTGAATTTAACTAGAGAGATACTTTTTCCAAACGTTTGCTTTGGGTATTTTTTTACACATATTTAAAAGTGCGTGTCTTATTTTGGCAAGACGAAAATGTAGACATAATGCTCTAGAATAGACGTTTGCATCCTGATGTATTCTGAACCACCTTATAAGCCGGTTAAAGGAGTTATAATATTTAATTATAGAAAGTAACAGCAAAATTTGTGATACCATACCAGTATTAACGTTAGGAAAATTAACGGTTATCATAACAGCTGCTCAAGTTTTCTATGATGGCATCGATAAACAAAAGCAAACTTCTCCTGTTTTACTCGTGTAGGACAGTAAAGCAGATAGCACAGAATCCAATCATTTGCAAACCAATGAAGCGTAAATGCGGTCGAAAATTCCACTGGATGTAGGAATTTACTACAGAATGCTAATTAGAACCGCATTAGCATCTCGCTAATCACGTAAAATAGCATATTTCCTCACTTAAAGCCATTTTTATCCATAGAAAGATCTTGGATCTGCTTATTGATCTTCGCTATTAATTCCTACGCTCGAACGATATTCTCAATCATCTTATTTATCCTACGCACTTCAGAGAGTTGTAACACATCTCTCCAAAACATTCAGCCACTTTAATTAAATGCATATATAAAAAAATACCAACAAGGAAGTCTTTCTTCTATCGTCCTTAACACTCAAAAATCTTTATGCTATCAAAATTTTCCATAATAATAAATGTGACGTTAAAAAAATAAATTAATAAATCCATCTATCCTTCCATATTAGGTAGCACATCGCCTGCAATATGCAATTTCTAATAGACCAAAACAGAGTCTGGGAGTTTGTCTATTAATAGAAGACTGACTTTTGCTGTCTGCATTGTTTGTTAAGCAAACTAAAATAAGCAGAGGATTAGCCCAGGTGACAGGCCGTAGGTACAACTATGATAAACTTTTTTTGATCCTGTCGTTCCGTTTATAGCAAGTGGTTTTTTTTATATATAGGTTTCTTCTTTGTCCATAACATTGGCTTCTTTTCAATGGTATTTTCAGTATGATGCATTTAATCAAGCAGAACAGAAAGTTGTCTGCTTGACAATTGTTGAAATTTTCGACGTCTTGGCATCTTCAGTTTTCGAGCTGATTGTTACTAAAGTTGGTTCTGCGTAGTTAATATATAGCTTTAGTTCTGCTTAATAAGATGCATGCTTGGATCACGAGATGTAACTTTTATTGCCAGTGTTAATCAGGATAGATTTTTTAACTCGTTGTCTTTGCCGTTATTGCCATTATTTAATTTTTATTTCTATGCGAGCTGTTTTGCAACGGTTGGCATCAAAGTTTACGCTATAATAATGGTTTCAGATATAGTTCCACTTTCCAGAATTCGAACTTTAGTACCTCCGTTCTAGCTTAAAAATCTTTAGCCAGGCGTACATTAACACCATTCCGCACCTTTTCCTCATTTCAAAGTGCACTAGTGCAGAGTCGCATTGCTAAATTATTATCGATAAACGATACTCTGTGAAGGAACAACAAAGAAATGCTATTCTGCGTTTTTGATTTTTGTTGGCATTGTTACAAATTAGATTTTTTGGCATAAGTCTCGCTTGATCTGCTTGTTCTCGTTGGGAAGAGATGTAAATCTGTTGGAACCTCTCACAACAAATACTTCTCTAATGACGCAGACTAGGGGGAAAACAAACCATTTCTTTTCTGATTAACGTTTAATGAAAAATTAACTAGAGATAAACTTCTCTCGCATACTTCCACTTCTTCTATTCTGAAGAAAATGCAATCTTTGTGAGGTGAAAATAGTAAGAGAGATCTCTTCTATCATATAAGTATTTTTTTTTGTTGGTTGGATGATACAAACCATTAGTGAATAATTGCAGTTCTCCTTCTTCATAACTGTATAATTATTTTCTTTGGGCGAAAATCTACTTTTCTTATTTATAAATGAGTCTAAATTGCATTATTATAGCCTTAAAAATCTAGAATTCCTAACTATATTTGCTGTGCTATCATAAATTATATAGCTACAACTATAATTCAACTGCTCTTGTTTTACAACCTCATTAAACATTTTTCTCGTAAAAATCTAAAGTTACCATTTGATAAATCTTGTTAGATTTTAGTTAATCTCCATTTAAGCCTTTAATTCCATCTCCTGTGACGTTCGGCAGTAGATTTTTCCGTTTGCTTCATGCCAAAACTGTTTAAACCTTCGTTCTAACTCGAAGTTTACAAGAAAAGAACGATTAAAGGCCCGAAAACGTCAGCTCAACTTTGGTCCTTTAAACTGTTTTATGACAAGCAATGAAACTGAAGCTTAGTAAGAGATATGCTTATCTTTTGCCCTTTGATTGACGTTCTTCACTTTGGCCCGAAACCCAATCTTCTTTCGTACTTTTGTGGACGCTGCTATTTCCGTTATGAGAAAGGTAAACAAAGCGAAAAACTACTCTTTAACAGTCGTTATATCATTGAGTCAACAGAGTGCGGTAGACCTTCTACTTTCGTGACAGCATCAAGATAAGTGGTACAAAAAAACTATTGTTCCACTGCATCTTTACAAATTATCGCACACTCAAATGAATGAGTTGCCCGTTCGTAGGCCTAGAAGGGCCTCTCACGCGATCTGTCGTTGCGTCCTAATCAAAGCCACCATAATCACCATAACAATCTATATTTATCTTGATAATGCTACAATTTATAGGCCTCAAATTTGATTAAATCCATTTAACAATTAAGACCTTCAGGCCTATGATGCTTCAGACTGCAACCAACATCAGATCCCTATTCAGCACAAATTTCAACAGATGCACTTCTAAAATATAAATTTATCACCTTAGTAAGTCGCATAATTCTTAAAACTAGATATATGCTAGAAAAATACATAAGTAAAATCAAGTAGAACGATAAGGTCTACGTTTCCTCGAGTAATTTTACCATTAACATCACTTAAAATACGGAATTATTGAAGGCTGTGCTTAAAAGTTATAGGGGCTCAAGTTTAGAATCGACTTCTCCTAGAAAGAGTAACGAATGTAAACTAGCTTTAGAAAAATAGGATTACGAGTAACCCGTAGAAGGTTTTGTAAACTCTACTTAAAGAGAAAACTACTCGGAAGACCCCTTATCGGCAAACTATTGTGTGGTAACAGTCTTTACACTTATTTAAATCGTTGTAACTTTCAGCATTTACAAATGGCCTAGAGCTAAGGAAGGTCGCTAAATGGAGTGTCGAATGCTTATACCAACACTTCCGTCAAGAGTGCTAACTTTATTAAACAATCAATTTGTTATGACAAGTAACCTGTTAAAAAACCCGTCTAAGGAATGTTAAAAAGAACAAGTTAAAAAAAAAGAACCAACTAATCATCCATAATTTATAGACAAGTGAGAGGCCGAAGGTTAATCTATCGGTTAACGTCTAAAAATGGGTATACTTGTTGTAAAACAACAGAAGTAATTATACTGAGTGATTTATGAGAATTGAGTGAATTTAAAGTGAGACAGGACAACAAAGAAACCTCTTTTTTTCATCACTTTGTCACTTCTTCTGAAATATGCGATTTTTGAGCGAGAGAAGAATAATAATGAACTGTTAGACGGCAATTTTCACTTACGATTAAAGAAAGCGACGCTATGTGGCCAATTCAAGAATTAAATAGGATGTTTCCATAAATATCCCAAAACATTGGGTTAGGTCCTGTGGTAGTTATTAGCCCTCTAATAAGAAGAACGACGTCTATCAAAGTCTAGACTTGTTCGGTTTTACTAATTTCTTTATCAAACTTCAGAAAATTTATAAAAATTAATATTTAAAAAAATATTCCTTTCTGAAATTTATTTATTAAAATGCAATAACAGTAAACCAGGAAGTATAATTTTAATCGTTAATTCTACAAAACGAGATTAGTTTTAGCCGCCGCGCTGTTAAATAATATACAGTATTTTAATTTATCTTTTACAAGAGCATTTTGTTTTTTTTTTCTTCTAATTAATAAATTTCAGAAACACTTCTTTTTATTAAATCTATTTCAGATATCAAACAGCTGCTTAATTCATCAATTACCCAAAATAAATCAATTTTTTATTCGTTAATTTCAAGAACAAACTTTCCATGTATATTTCGGCGATATGTACATTTGTGTACATCAGATATGTTAATTACGTTTTAATTTGTTAATTTCAGGTAAACTTGATATAAATTAATAAATTTCAGAAACACTTCTTTTATATTAAATCTATTTCAGATATCAAACAGCTGCTTAATTCATCAATTACCAAAATAAATCAATTTTTCTTATTCGTTAATTTCAAGAACAAACTTTCCATGTAGGCCTATATTTCGGCGATTTCTACACATCTGATATGCTAATTACGTTTTAATTTTGTTAATTTCAGGCAAACTTGATATAAATTAATAAATTTCAAGAACACATTTTGTTTTATTGTGTCTATTTCGAGTCGGATCAGCTGTTCAAATGATCACTTACCGAAATATACATTTATGTACATCTGATATGCTAATTACGTTTTAATTTGTTAATTTCAGGTAAACTTGATATAAATTAATAAATTTCAGAAACACTTCTTTTTATTAAATCTATTTCAGATATCAAACAGCTGCTTAATTCAACAATTACCCAAAATAAATCAATTTTTTTATTCGTTAATTTCAAGAACAAACTTTCCATGTATATTTCGGCGATATGTACATTTCTACACATCTGATATGTTAATTACGTTTTAATTTTGTTAATTTCAGGTAAACTTTGATATAAATTAATAAATTTCAAGAACACATTTTTTTATCGCGTCTATTTCGAGTCGGATCAGCTGTTCAAACGATCACTTACCGAAATATACATTTATTTTCTTATTTCTTAATCATAATTCATACATAATTAAAAAAAAACTGATTTTAAATATTTGTATTTAATTACTATTAATTTTTCTAATTAATAATTGATCAGTTTTAAAGCATGTATATATAAAATCTGTCTTATTTAAACGAATATTATCTAATCTTCCGAATTTATCAGGTTTAAAGTATTGTAACTGTTCAAGAGATGAATTTTAAATGAGTTTATATTGAAAATTAATGATTTTTTTTATAATTTAATGTTACAGCTGATGGTGATTAACTAGAATATTATACAAAATGATCACAATTAAACTTTACCTATGAATTTGATCTAATTTAATCTTAATCGCACATTGGTTCATGAATAAAACAAAATCTTTATTTCGGTGTTAAGTTAGGTAATTTTGTGTAACTGAGGACATTAATAATTTAGGAAAGTTGTTACATGAAACAAAGTGCAACTAATGTTTATTTAACTGTTTGTTAATGCTTCTAGTTTCTACTTTGTCTACAAAGAAAGGCATTTAACTGTGTCGACATGTACAGCCTGTATCAGTATCGGATATCGAGACAGGTATACAGTTACCGATACGTGTTGTGGGTCGGTAACTACCGGTACTCCTAATGTCGACTGTTTGTGTTAGTATGAGAAAAGTGAGGAGGCTTACCTTTACAGTATCCTTTGCCCGGATCGGGTGCGTAGCTGCCAGTCTGACTCAACGCCCGTGTAAAATGTTCGTCCACGACGGAAGATATGTCGCCTTTGTAGTAAGTGACGACCATGCAATTGGCAGAAAGAAAATGGGTATCGCCGCAATACTTTCTGTCCTTACTTTGGTTGGACTCTGAATAATCCGTTGTCATTGGGTCTCCGTATTTCTGAAATAATCGAGGGAGGAGAGTATGAAAACAATGTCCGGGGAGGGACGAAAAACTATGTACATGCAAAGGGGAGTCAATTGTTTTTCGGCGTGGTTGGAAATCCACGTCGTATAGTCGAGAATGTAATGCCAGGCACGTCAACTATGCGAGCAATTCAGCGTCCAGAATGTGGCCAGAGATGTGAAGCCGGCAAGTAATGAAATTTTTGAATGAAGTGCCTGTATCTAAGGCACTGTCAGCAGAGCGTTGTTAGAATGGTTGTTTCCTTTGCCACCTACCTTGGTATCCGCTAGCGACGGCTGGATAGTCGGCCTCTGGTAAGGGAAGTACTGCGCGTACGGCTGATACATAATGTCGATGCAGGTCATCCTGCAGTGATGTCAACTACACTGCAGACCCTGGTCCTCTACCTTCCCTCCAAGGGTCTCCCCACCCCTCCGACAGACTTGATCGATGCCCCCCTCGCCTCTTGGGGGCCGCTCCATTCTCCGCCCGTCGGGGGATCCGCCCACCCGTGACAGTCGACCAATCGTGTACTAGTCGAGAGGTGCTGCCTGGATGATGGTGGTGAAGCGTCATTGCCCATCTCATGCCGGTTTTTGGTGGACATGATTGCTACGGTGAGTACAGTCGGCATCTTGGTTTCTATAGCGAATCTGGGTATAAACGACGGTGATTTATAACCTTTTACGCTACACTTGGCTGAGTTGGCAAGATTAGGCTTACTGTGCTGATGGATAGGATTCGCCAGACTTGTCTTAAAGTTAATGGAACGTGCTACAGCTTTGCTTTTTCACATCCACTTCTTGGTAACCTTATACGCTCTAAATCCGTAATAAAGACATGGGGAGGTAGGAGGCTTCACCAAATTTCCAACTCCTAATTGTGTACTTAACACCTTAAAGAAGCGATTATATAAACTGATGTAGAAGCTCTATTTTTAGTATCAACTCCTTACAGTCGAGAGAAAAAAAGGCATACAGCGGGCCCTCTTGCTCTTTAACTTAGGTCGAAATAGATCTACCAAAGGCCTTTTTTTAAGCAGTTCTCTTTTAGATGATAAGAGTTAACGCCTAAGGCCTCATACAGATATATTTACAATCCGTGTAAAGAAATCTGTTAATTTTAAACGCAATATCATTAATTTTGTATCATTTTTCCGAATAAAGTATTTAAAAAACTTTCGGACGGTTTCACGAGCAAAAAAAGTGCTCAAGGAACAAAATTTTTACTTTAAAAATACTCAAAAATTTAAAATAGTTATCAAAATTTCTCTTCTGCTGCTGAATTTCTGTTTTTAAGCCTATGCAAATTAAGTAAGTTCTACCGAATTAATGCTATAGGCCTATACAAGTTTTCAAGTTCGACCTTCATGCTTCAGGCCGAAATCTTAGGCCATAAAATAGGTTTAAAATTAGGCCCAGTAGTTTAAACTTTAAAAATATTGAACGGAGTATTGTTTGCATTATAAATTAATTGTTAAAAAAGCATAATAATACAAATATTCTAAGAAATTTAGACTTGAAACCACTCACTTCTCTCTCTAGAACCATTTTTAATGCTTTAGGTAAGTGGATGAATAGTTAAGCAAGATAGGCGTCTAAATTAGTTTTATGTCTAGAAAGAAGTAGATAAATCTAAGAAAGATTGCAATCTGTAACTATAGTTGCTTGGAATAACCAAAAAATTAATTAATTAATAACCAAAGCAGCTTGAATGGAGTTTCATTAGTTATAGGCCTTAAAAGATGTATAAATAACTAAATTTAAGTTAGTTCTGTAGATTTGATAGATGTTAAGCACACCATAGTGATGCTTCAGATGATGCTAGGTAAGTCTAAGGAGAGAAATGGCAGTTTTCTCCATCTTTATAAGTAGTTATTAGCAGAAGAGAAACTTTATTAGCCACTGTATGATTTAAGTATGGCTCTATTAAACACATTAGACGAATTAGATAAGCTTCTGTAATTGGATAAGCACTCAAATGTATTTATCCAATTGTAAAAGATATAACAGGCCGTGTGAGGCCTTCGAGCATAACCCTTATTACACATCGTATAAGGCAATTCATTAAAGGAGAGAAGGTTCCCTCTTTGTGATAATTGGGATTCTGAAGGCGGCTGCAGCAGTTAAGGAGAAAATTCCACTTTTGGTATTTCCGGCATGATGTGAGGTTCATTCCTAGCCTGTTGAGCGGCTCGTTTTAAAGAAAAGAGGGCCGGAAATATGCAGTCGGAAGGTCAGATGTAAGTGTCGCCATTTTTCGCTACTTTGATAAACAAATTCTTTGTTCGTGATTAATACAACTTAATTAAGTCGTCTTGAACGCATTTCTCATTTTTGTTGCCCATCTAAATATCCTCAGAAATAATAATAACCTCATTACGATTTTAATCACGTTGCAATTCGCACGAATTCCCTTAAACTATCGCAACCAATTTGCTACGGATCCTTCTTTTTTTTTCTTCTTAGATTTTATAACGAGCTCGTTCGCTTGTTAGAATTTTAAACACTCTTAGCATTTCGTATTCTAAACGAAATTTTAATATAAGTAAGCAAAACGCTTTCTAAACGTACGCACGAACGTTTTACTTAGAATCATTTAAAAATATTAGGTTTAAAAATACATATTGATTGAAAAAGTGCTGCGCCAATAGACGCACGGATTTATCTCCAGAACAAATCCTACCTAAAAACACTTAAAAATAATTAATACTTATAGAACGCTGGAATTTTTTAAAATGATTTGTTCGAACATTTTTCATTCTTTTAATCAGTGTAAACGCATCATCATTCTCCACCCCATTCAGCGCTTATTGATTGGTTATCCGAAAACAGCGTCACGCCCAAGTCAGTCACGTGGTCTCAGCGGGTGTGGCCGTCTCGACCGACTGGTAATATGTTAATCACCTTTAAGAGTTCCTTAAATATGATTTATTCCCACGTTTTGGACATCGTACGCTGCCCGTAACGTCATCTATCTTGTTCTTCGAAATTTTTGGTTATTATTATCGTCAAAACATACACATTAACAGAGGTCTGGAGACACATAATGGTGCCAGTTGTACGGTTCAGAAAAAAAAGATATTTACGTGGGTCATACGTACTGATTGAACGACGTGGGAGGCCAAAGATGGCTTCCCCGTAGAGCCCATAAGCAGGTAAGACTGCAACTGATAAGCCTTGATGTACTGTACTATTGTTACTCTACGGGGTGTCAACTGCATCAGCATCACCCTTATATCAACCGAGAACAGATGCTCGACTGCGACCCACCGAGTGGGACGACGACGAAGGGGCGACTAAACAAAAATTGCAAAATTTGAGGTGGAACATAGAGATGCTTTATTGCAGAGGCACCTGCAACAACTTTTCTGGCTGCTTGCGCTACCGTCCGCATTAGCTACGCGCCATCTAGCAAGAGTACAAGAAGCGTTCTGTTGTGAAGGGGATGTGCATACGGTTTGTTGGAAGAGGGATAGGTTCAATATGCAGCGGATGATTGATGGAATTTATTTAATGCCAATGTGTCTAGCATCACTAGGAGCAGGTGGATGCTTTTTTCCAGTTTAAGTAATTTCCTGTGAGTGATTTTCAACCCGGTTCAACTCTATCTTCAGATCTAAATAGCATCTCTTCCAAATTTATCGAATCTTCTCTTACTAATTCAACTCGAACTTCTCCAACGTTTGCGCTTTTACTTCCTTCGGCATGCCGAAAGAGTAATAAACTTTAATACCAGTTTGCATCCATCAGTTCCTTCTAGTAATGCGAAATATTATATTTTGCACGCGTAATGTCGACGCCAAATGATTTTACGCTGAATTAAAATTCATAAACTGGCAAAAATTCTTAGTGACTCAGACGTCGTCTTCTGTGATTAGCGTCTAAGCACGATAGGGTTACACATGACAATCTAAATATAAATCTGGAGACCCAAATTTAGCTCAGTCATAATTGCGAATGTTTATATATAGCAAAGGCCGTCTACCTACCTGTTTCGTTTCGATATAAAGCGGTTAAATCAGCCACATTTTTAAATAAACAATGAGTTGTATGCGATCAAATACGCCCGCCATACGTAAAGATATCATTGAGCCACGCAATAACTTGATCAGAATCGATACGGAGGCCCCAAACAGTGCATATACTCCGTTTGGATGCTAGCTGGGGCCATTTTTGGCTTAAATCCCCTTTCCTACTCATCAGTCGGGAGCGGAGCAATTGTTAAACATTTCCACCTCCTCCTCCTCGCTCAACCAATGATCAAAATCACATTCCGTCTGTTTCCAGTACCAAACAGCGAACTGGCAACACTCGAGAAATTTTTACTTATTTTTTTTTCTTGGTATCGACGTCACTAAAATCGAAATAAAAAAAAGTAAACTGAAAAAAATAATAATAAAGGCGCCAAAAACTTTAAAATTGATTTACTAATTAGCGCCATCTGTTATTAAATTTTATTATTATTATTATTATTTTGAACAGTCAGCTTGTGAATCAGCGCCATCTGTAAAAATTTCCACTTTTAAAAAAATATTTTTGTTTACTCTCTAAATGCATTTACACAGCTGTCTGCTTATATAATTTAGTAGGAAAATGGCGGATAATATTTAAATCTCATAATCGACGTGAATAGTTTCAATAATTTAAATTCCAAACGAGGCACGTAACTATTTAAAATAAACACGCTCCGCGTCACACGCAACGGAAATTTAAATTGAAATCGAATGACGTAATCTATGTTTCCGGAGTGTGACCGACTTAAGAAGCTGAATGAAGTTGTTGGCAGCGCTATCTTTCGTCGAAATTACGAATTAATTTTGTAGCAATAACAATTGTTTTTTTTTTAAGAAAACAATTATGAAACACATTAATGGGATCTAATTATAATATTTATTGACATATTTAATGAGGAAATAATAATATACAAAACATTCTAACATACCAGATTTATTTACAGTGCAGACATTCCAGTAAAATAATTTGGATGGGGGTATTTTTTGCTTGTTTTTTTTATAAAAAAATTAGGCAATAAAATTAAAAACAACAATAATAATAATAAAAACTCAATAGCATTTTTTCTCATAATTTTAACAAACTTAAGTGATTTGTTCCCAATGAAATGGAATTATTGTCCCAATATTAAGATGTGCTTTGGATCTGAAGGCTACAGGATAAAATTGCTTCTGTACACTTTCCAAAATGCATACTGTATGCTAGGCACACTTTTTGATGTAATGTTAGCAGGTTTGGATAAAAATGAATATTAGCACGAGTCTAATTAAAGTTTTTGCAGCCGACGTCAGACTATAAAAGCGTGGGAAGGCCGATGGTTTATTTTTTTTTATTTCGAATTAATTAAATAACAGCTGTTAATGTTTCACAAAGTAGAGCATTTATTTTTTCTGAACTGCTGTAAAAGACTTTCCATTGAAATTTTTGTCTGACATTTCCAATCTCAAGTTATCTTCTAGATCCGGTTCTGATTCTCCAGAGCTTTCAGTTTCTGCTTCATCTTTTGAAACGTTTTCTTTGTAAACAGATTCTTTATTTTTCGTGGATGTGATATTTTCAGCTGCCATATTCACGTTAGAAGGAACAGTTGATGATGTGATATTATCTGCTATATTAACATTAGAAGAAATAGCTTCACCTGTGGTTGACTTTGGTTCGGCATCTTCACCTTCTAAAAATTTGTCCCATTGTTTTAACCTTTTCTCCATTTCTTCTGCAGATTCCTCGATTTTATATTTTGTCCTTCCGTCCCAAGTTTCCGCTTTCAGCTGTCGGCCCGCAAACCAACGACCATTCATCATGTTGATACATTCGTCAGCCTGTTCAATTTCTTTAAACGAAACGGATACAATTCCTTCTGGATGCCTCTAAAGTGCAAAATAAATATATTAGTTATTCTATATCCAAAATTCTTTAATAGTATGTATAATGATAATTAACTTACATCATAAACAACAACTTTTTTAACTTCACCGCATTTTGAACACTCTTCCCTCACGTCTCTCTGATACTCCATAATGAGTGAAGGATCTCTCTGTAACGAAATGCAATAAAAATAATTTTGAAAATTTATTTAATTTGTTTGTTTTATTTTCAAATTTAACATCTCTTTGAATGAAATCTGTGCACATCAAATTATCGCAAAGTTATTTTATCATAATAAATCCTGAAACTAATTTTAGTGGTATTAAATTTTAAAATTGATAAAAACAACATATTCATAATAAAATCGAAAACATTTAGATTGCTGTATTAAGCAAACATTTTGTATAATTAATAATTTTATATCAATTGTTATTATTATGAAGAGCAAAAGTTGAAATTTATTACACAGGTTAGGTTAAAATATTTTTTTTTTTTTTTTTTTTATAATTAGAAATCAATGTAGATTGCTACAAACATAATTCTTTAACTAACATTATAGTTTTCTTGTCTTACTCAATTCTGGCTAAATGCCATCATAGATAGAAATGTTAACCATTTATAGATTTTTTTTTGCTCTCCGTAATCAAACATATCTTGCATATTTGCTATCTATCAGTATTTATTTATCTACATATATGTAAAGTATAAATTCAAATCAGTTTTCTATCATTTAAATTATCAAATTAATAATAATGTAGAAATATTTCTATCTAATAAATGAACAACAGATTTATCTTATACAGTAAATTTCTGTACTTATGCCATTTCAGACATGCACAGATAAGTCTCTCTATTTTTTGTTGAATTTCCATAAAATACAAATAAAAACTTTATTAAACAATTTACTTTTTTTTTAAACCCAAAAGGTTTTAAAGAAAGGAAAACCTTATTTTAACACATTCACTACCAATCAAATTTAGAGCGTTTTGCCCTGGGTGCCAAGATTTTATGTTAAGGAAAACACATAGATTTTCACAAAATATAATGATATTTAGTTGTAGATATAGTACTAAAATGGATTTACAGTAATTAAAAAAAAAAACATTACGAGATATGTTGTAGCTGGCATTGCCTTAATAGTAAAAATTCCTTTTCGAGATCTTGTAACAGGATCATAATCTTGTATATAGTGTTATATTGGCCCTTATTACTTTTATTTACATTAACTATTTTTACGTTTTGTTTGTGGAAAGTATTTCTCAATTGGCACAATTTTATTCATAAACAATATTTATAAAAGAAAATCATAAATATGTCAGAACCTTTCATGATTTTAGAAAAATTGATATTTAATGCAAGTGCCGTTATTCATTAAGAATGCTTAAGATGCATCACACACATCATACTAATCTTTTAAATTTGTTTATAGTATTATTAACTTTACATATTAATGTAATGATCTAATAGTACATTTTAAGTATGCTCATAATTGCTGCTTTATTTTTTTTACATTTAAACTGTATTAAATTTCAGACTTTCTGCATGGCAAAAACATGGCGAAGAGAGAGGTAGCTGTTTTTCAGAAAATATTAGAAACTGATTGAAGCATCAATTACAGGAGACCTATGTTTTAATACATATGTGTTTAATAATTTCTGTTTCTTATATCAAAATATATAACATCAAAAAGTAGTAATGGTAACTAACCTATTGCTTTTGATGGAGTGTAGTCGGTGTGACGAGAATGCAAGTTGCAAACTTTGACATGCTTTAATACTGTCCTTTCTGTTTTAATAGCGATACTCCAGGTTGTTTTAGATTACTATCTTTAGGGAATGAATGAAATTGATGTAATTTATCTTTTGTTTTTTATGTTGCTATTACATCAAGGAACACAACAGTTATATGGCATGATTGCTTCCCTATAATGATAGCTGAGGTGTAAGCCTAACTAATACCAAACACAGAAGTGCTACTGCCTACAGTGTAGATGGTTTATATATATAAGCACAATCAGTAGGTAATTATTGCTTTTATCTTTGAAAAAAGCAATAATTACCTACTGATAATTAAGATTTGAAGAAAAAATTGATAGTTTTCCAACTTTTATATTACTCCATTAATCCTATTACTGATTTGATGATACAAATAAAATTATACGATACAATTATTCCTATATGAAAATGAATACAATTATTCCAATTACCAATTTGGTGATATGAATATAATTGAACATTTTTAAGATTTTTCTTACTTATTGCACTAACAATTAAGCCAGATGTACTTACTTTCATATTGAATTTTATTCTGTTACTGAATTTACATTAAGACCAAATTGTTTTAACTGCTGCTGATCCAATCACAGATATTTATTATCTAATTATTACATACTTCAAAAACTTTTGCAATTACTATAAACTACATAATACACTAAAGCAATAACTGCAATCTATGTTGTCCAACTTACTGCTTATACTCATCAATTTAATACAACACAAAGCAGTCTTAGCTGTTGAATTTACACTTAAAATTTTTATTTAGGACGTGGACTTACATATTCAAAACATTAGATAATAAACTATAATGATAGTGTCCTTGTTTTTTCTTCTCCACTAACACTTTATACCAAACAAGGAAGTATACTTCGTGCAATAGTATGTATGCGTAGAAG
>WUQG02200867.1:0-21923 GCA_011317285.2 Androctonus mauritanicus
CTCAATGGTTACTGTAGGTGGTACTAGTGTCACGATTAAGCCATCTTTCAGATCTTACTAACAATTATATCTGCACTGCAAGATCGAGTATTTCCTGGTCACATAAGAAGTATTTGCACGTTCCTGTCAACATAAAAACACATCTGGTTTATTTAGCAAAAATTAAAATAATAACTCGTCTTGTTCATTGTTTATTTTGGTGATTTAAATCAATAATAACTAGAAAGATTTGTAAAACTTTCAACTGGGTTTTTAGTTTTCTTTTTATTGTATATATCTTACTTTAACAGGCGAAGGAAATTTAGTGAGAAAGCATTGTTAGCATGCATTATAAGAACATGTAGGTTTGATTAAGCTACCCAGCTGGATCTTTATAGAACTGATAAATTATTTTTATTGCCTAACAACCATAATTTAAAGTAGCTATCGCATAAAAAGATATTAATTGATAAATTGATCGAATCGTAAAGTTGAAAGAAAAGAATATTACCCGAAGGAAATGATAGCTTAAAGCAGTAGTTTCAGTAACTTTTTATTCCATTCTTCACGGGAAATGCGTGTGGGAAAAAAGATTACAACCACTGGCTATTCTCAACGATATTAAGCATTCCAAAGAAACAATACCTCTATTTTCACTGGCGAAAATACGGTTGAGATCAAAAGGCTCTATTGTTTAGCATTATCGTAATGTTACTGTTTTATAATTGGATAGTCATCATTGCATCGAGAATCATAGCCTAAAGTCACTAGAAATATAGCTATGATATAGGCCTATATATATATATGTATATAGAGTTTACCATTAGCGAGTTAACTACACTGTTTGCATGGTATATCATCTACTTTAATAGTCTTTTTATATATCAGATTTTCTAAGCTGCGGGCTAAATATCTTATGAATCATAGCGAATAAATCACTGATCTTAAATTCTGCAAGACAAAAATTTAATAGCAGACTTCAAAATCTTGCTTTTTAAAAGAGTAATAAATTTTTATCTAATTTCGCTTCAATTATCCCAAGATTTATTTGGTTTTAAATAAGTTATTTTTAAACTTATTACTATTATTATTATTATTATTAGATAACATTTTAAGTATAATAGATAAATGAAAATATTTAGACATATATTTCTTCGGTTTTACTAATTAGCATAAAAGTCCTTGAAAGGATACGCATCGTAGAGAACGTCATTAACCATAACCCACATTTAAACTGACAGCCACTTCCTATTTACTAAATTTGGAAACATTTTTTTTACTATTATTAATGTCATATGTAACTTTATTCGTGATACTTTCATCCGTAATTCAATTTTACGTTTATTTTCCACGCTAATTCTTTTAAAAATATAGGAAATTTAGGTTTTATTTTTACATAAAAATTTAAAGATGTGATAATTAATAAGAAATTCACTAATCAAGAATCGATTTAAAGTATTGGTAGCAGTTTAAGAAGTGTGACTGTTCTATAAATTAATGGTGAGATTATTATATTTAAATATATACAAATCGTACTGAGTTCATGGAATACTGTAAGTGAATTCGTATTGATTATGTTATCGCGTAATATGTGCCTTTACAATATTTCTATCAGGTTAAAATTGTTGTAGTGTATAAGACAAGACATAAATATATAAAATAAGAGATCTAGACATAATTTAAAACTAAAAATTATATTTTGTATATGAAACTATTTTGTTTGCTATCCTATATGATGTATATATTCTCTCACCATGCAGTGCACCTGTGCGCCGGAGCTTTTCAGGCCGCGTGTCTCCTGCTGTGTCAAAGGAGTTGACACCCACGTATGTTGGTTTGTAATGTGACCCTGAAGTCGCTGACCCCGGCTCTCCGGTGGTCCCCTCCGAATGCACTCTAACCTGCCGGGACACCGTAAATATTTTTGCTGACAACCCGTTAAATGTCGCTATCAAAGAAGCAGACATGGGCAGTACTTCAAAATGATATCCCACAGCGTGTAAATTTCCTCGAGAACAAATATAAACCTCAAATAGCTTAACAATATGAAGATATATTAGAAGAAAATCTCTTGTTGACTGAAATTATGATTTAGACCTACCATTAAAAATTTTCTCTAAACGCGATCGACATAGTAAAGAACTCGATAGTCTCAGTGTTAATTAATCTTGTTTTAAATCAATAATCAAAAACAGCTTGTCGAAAACAGGATGTAACAAGAATGGAAAATGTTTTATTTCTGTAAATTAAAATGAAAGTAATGTTATACAAATTGCATTAAACTAATTACTCATCCCATCACTCAAGAAAAACTTAAGTTGTAACTATCTTTTACTTATATATATTATTTATGTTATTCAAGTTATCCGGCATAATAGCAGTACTAATAAAAGAAAGATTAATGAGACGTAACTTAAAAAATAAAAAAAAAACAGTAATTTAGATAACATTTTATCAGCACACCCAATAAACTTCTTTTAATAGTCATCGTGTGTGTTTTCACAATAGGTTGTCACAAAAATAAAATATTCCTTATTAGTATCATCAATACTTAAGTAAGAGACTATTGACCATTGCTTTTTTTTTCTTAACCAAATCTATTTGTGTGTTCCAAGTGCGACGACCTTTACTTGACTACAGGGAAAAATACATTGTCGACATCAGCGCTGATATCAAGGGTCATAAGATCAAACAGAGCCGACACCTGTACACACAGGTGGTCATCCAAGGTGAGAAAGGTGCATCGACTTTGGGAAGGAAGGAGAAAAAAGAATCTTTCACCACAGGAAGTACAGAACTATAATCTGCACCATATCCGTTCACACCTTTCTTGCATTTTTCTGAGTTCCTGCCATTCAGTCAGTATACGAGACTGAGATTACCCATTGTGTTTACGTGTTGCCCCAAGACATGCTTCGACCACAAACAAACCGTAGTGGACAATGACCGGAATAAAAATGTACGGACTAAGCTAAATAAAGCCACTTTATGAGAAATTCTATTAAATTTTTATAAACGATTTTCAAATTTTTATTTGTAACTTTTTTATAACTCAGCAAAATTGCTTTCGTCTATAAATCACATACATCGAAATGACATCGAAAATTTAAGATTCACAGGATGAATTAGCACGAATCTGTGTTTTTTCCCCACAAATTTCTAACGTAAACAATCATTTTAAAAGTAAAAAAACAAATAATTGAAACGTAGAAAGAATTTTCTAACAGTTTAAAAAAAATATGTGCAACTTTTCTTTAAATCTTGTATAAAAGAAAATAATTGACAGTCTGATACTTAACGTTAAGCTTGGTTACCTGACTGAAAATCCTCATTACTTAAAATTTCCTTTCCTCAACTTTTGAAAAAAATAATAAAAGCTAATCTTTATATCAGTTAGGAATTTATTTTTATCTTTAGTTTCAATCTCGATTTTTATTTTAATGATATTTAATCATTTTTAAAGATTTTTTTGTTCAGAAATATATATCAGTTGAAACTACTTTTTTTTTGCAGGTTAAAATTCTATTGTTTTAAAATTTATTAGTGTTGTAAATAATAGAAAAATGTTAATTATTTTACGTACTATTAAAAACAATTTTAAACCCCGAAGTAAATCCGGTAGAATATATTATTATTATTTTTTATATATTTAAAAAAAATACATTCTATATCCGGAAAATAATGGTTCGTAATGGATTCTACATTAATAAACTACTCATATTACGCCGTAATCTATTAGCAATTATTTTTCATTGTTGCATAAATTACTTTAATACGATGATTAATGTCATATTTTACTGAAGTTTAAATCCTAAATTCCACAGGGTCGCAAGTATACCATCCACGACACGTTTAATTAACCATTATTGTTTTAAATGGCATGTCTAAAGCGACTCATCGATCACTCGAGATTTATCATGCCAGCCACGTATTACCGAGACATACCAGAAAATACATAACTTACCAAGTCAATTGTTTGCGATTAATCTTTAATATTGCCAAAGCTATATTGACCAGACTAATGTTAACATTCTTATTAATAAAATGACACAAAGTAGACGGTGTTCGTGATGTTAAATAATTTAGTAATTAAGTAACCAGAAAATTTATGATCACGAAGATATATAAAAAAAAACTGCATATTATCACGCATTTATGTTAACAAAGGTTAATTTTTTTGAAACTTAATATTATTTACACATATTAAAATTTTCTGATCGGATATATTAATTGTTTTCAGTCACAAGAAACTGTATATAACCAGTAGTTGTTGATTGAATGTGTTATGGTGAAAAAAAGAGTTAAACATAAGATTTATAGGCAATATGAGTCATTAGATGCCTACCTGCAGGGCACTAGTCGTTTGAACGAAAGCCAGACTTACAGTATTTGAAAAGATGGATTCAAAACTGATTTCATAAATAGTTGTGCGATTGTATAATCAAATATATATGCATTTATTACCTAAATTTGTATATTTTGTTTTCATACAATCGACTTGTGTCGTTTATCTGCATTCAGTGCGTTCAACTTGGCATTTGTCGAATATTTACGAGTTTAACAAACACATTACTCTTTTTTTGTATCGATAGAGTTCTAAACAAATAAAAGCATTAAACAGTATTAAATGGAAACATGCAGATTTGCAAAGCACGATAAAATTTCATGCATAATTTAGATAAACACTAATTTCAGATAAATAAATAAAGAAATAGAATAGTAATTTTTTTAAGTTAATATAATATCCGGTTTCTGATAAGAAAATTTAGTTTCAAGCGTATCGAATTTAAATGCATAAATTAATCCTCTAACACAGAGGTTCCCAACCTGGGGTACCCGCTAGGATGTTAGGGAGTACGCAAAAAAAAAAATAATGAAATATAACGATAATATATTAAATATAATAATCACAAACATTTTGCTAATATTAATGGTACGATTTATGGAAATTGGGTTGCCAAGGAATACGCAAATGAACAAAGATTGAGAACTGTTGCTTTAACAGAATAAAAACTTTTTAGAAATTTGAGTTTTCTCGAATTTTTTCAAATATGCAAACATTTTCAGTAATAAAATTTAAAGATTTAAAAGATTTGCAAACTATGAAAACGAATAAATAAAAAAATATAATATATATAAGCGTGTTTGTGAAATCTTTCCATATTCTCTGCTATTTTTTTATGCATGATAAATAATGTATTTCGCATTCGAGACTATTAATAAACGTGAAATATTCACAGATTAACATTCCCGACTGCAAAGACATTATTTTTGTTGCATAAAAGTGGCCACGGGATAGAGAAAAAGAGAGAACTAGAAAGCAGATCTTTCTTGTTGGAATAATAAAATATGTAGAAATATTTCTATTCGGTGGTCATTCATTGGTGGAACGATCAGTAATTTTTTGGTCACAGATTCCTACCGTGACCAACGAGTTAGCAACTCGAGGAATTAATGAAAAGTGGGGAGAATAAGGGGAGGAGATGATTTTTGTACGTGTTGGAAGAGCCAGTCACGTTCGGACATAGACAGTAGCTCCACCTAAACATGCCAACTCATGTATTAGAAAAGATGTTAGTTCTGTGTTATTCTCTAAATTTATTTGTTGTAATTGCGACTGTCATCTCCCAAATTTTAAGTCATCAACTACTTTAATACCAGTATTTATAGTTACAATAAGATAACTAAAAAAATCTTAATGAATAAAAACCGGAATCACAATTTCTGGATTTAAAGATTAATTAAGAATTAATTAAGTGTGTTAGATATTTAATAATCTAAACTCGCTAATTACGAATCTAGTTAATGTCATTCAACTTGTTGATTTTTATTGATAAAATTCTGATAAATGTATTGAGTAGCAAGGAAAAAAAATAACGAGGCCCCGTTCGGTAATCACCTTAAGGTCCATCTACTTTTTTCCTAAACTCGGAATAGTAATTGTGCCAATTTTTCTTTTTTCGATGGCGCTTGGCATGCAAGAAATATTAAGAGTTAACTTAAAGCATCCATACACTGTAAAAGACAACTCAAAAACATTATTGAACTATTTCCTTTATTATGTTCTTCTCTCTCATAATTGTATCATTTTACTCGGAACACTCTACCCGAACACGGACGGAAAAAACGCTTTGATGTCTCAAAAGCGACACCTGTGTGTGTGAGAGAATCCTGTTCGAGAGGGCAATGATCCGGTTGGTTTTACCAAGCATGGAAGACTGTTGCTACAAGACAGGGCAAAGAAGTCAAGCTAAATTGCAAATCTTATCTCTGACATTGATCTGGCGCAAGGGGAGGGATACGCCAGCCATTTTGACGTATACTCGGCTAGTCTATTCTACTTGATGTGTTGCAAATGTTGCCACACTTGTCGGCATAACTATATATAATTCGGATGTCATATGCATAAATATAACGTTCACAAGCTTAAATTGAACATTGTTCGTGCTCTTTCCTACTTATTAATTCAAATTTCCATAATTTGTAAACAGAGAAATTTAATTTTTTTTAACTTATGTGAAATTGTTTTTAATATTTCAGCTGGAGATGAATGGATAAACATTAGTCATATTAAATCGCACGACAAAAATAGTTTTTTAAATCATTCATACGAAGAAAATGTTTTTTTAAATATTTGATTAAAGGATTTATTATTTTTTTATTAACTTATTTATTATTCAGCTTAAAAACAGATCGCAAAGATCACAGCGATTTACTAGAAAAAGAAAATTGTTTATAAAATTATATTCAACAATCATAAAATTAACTTTCTTATAAGCATCTTTAATCTCTTCAAATCTAGCAATCTGACAAGATTTTAATGATTTTATTAGTTACACTTTGTCTAATGGGAAAATATATTTTTATCAAACTTGTACACTTGTATGGGATAATATACATCTTTTTTTTTTTTTTTATCAAACTTTTATCCTTGTGATTCAAATCTAAACTCATTAATATAATAATCAATGAGTTTAGATTTAAGTCAATATTAGATTTATAGGCGTTAAATATTAAAATAAAGAGATTTTTAACTGATATCAATAAATTTACTTTTATTTTTCTTTTATAAATTGAAAAACCCGTCATCCAAAACGTTGCGGTCCGAATGTTTTCGATAATCTACAGTAGATCATATTATATTATCAGAGAAATAATAAAAAAAAAAGGTAAACATTTGTGTGCTTTTATCACAAATCAAGATCAGTGGGCTTATCTATAAAACGCTTTTATGTCTATAAACTCTTATTACTGACATAAAATAAATTTTTAGCAACAATAACTCCCCCCTCTCACTCTCCCCCCTCGTTATTTAGAATTTACAAAATAAGAAAAATTTATTTTTATTTTTTTTTATTTTTAGTTGGCACCAAAAATTTGCTTTAAACATTAATGATTAGATTTAAAAATAATAATAAAAGTTTCTAACTCGCTTTATGTTCATTTTAATTTATAACAAGAATTTAATAAAAATGGAATTTTTATTGTAATTAAAGAAAGAATGAATCACAACGTTTTATTATCATTTTATAGGCTATGATATTTTTTCGCAAATTTAAGAAAAATCCATAAATGTTTACAAGCAATAAAAGTGTTTTCTTTTTTTATTTGTTAAAATAATAAAAATTTGAAAGCTTAATTATAAAGTTTGAACTAATTATACTTTACCTTCATATTTATATGATATAAATTTTATGATTCCTGTTATTATCTAGACTTAAAATAACGATAATAATCTAAAATTACGTTTTATTTGGTATTAAAATTATTATTAAAAGAGTAATATACATTGTAGCAATGAAGAGTTGCAGGCATATATGTAAATTTTTATAGGAAAAACTATATAATATGCGCTATTACTAAATAATAGTTTTTTAAATGCAACCAGATCTCGTTAACTGAAATTACCAACATAAATTTTTTGTTTTTATGGAAAAAAAAGAACATTACATAAACATAACATATACTTTAATTTTATTATTAAATAGACACAACTGTTCTCGTTTTTTATTTTTAAAGAGCACGCTTGAGATTTTTTAATATGCAAATTAACGCGGTAATTTCTCTTGTTATCGTTACCCGAATTCCCAAGTTAAGTAATCCATCCCGCTTTCACGATTACGTCTAATTATTTTTTTTTTTTTTGTTTTTCGACAGAAATAACATCACGAAAGTAGATTTCTAACCTTAATTATTTCGCTAAAAAAATAAAATTAAAAAAGTAAATAAATACTACTAATAAATACTTTAAGAAACAAAACGATGCGAGTCAGTGCCACTATCATGAAATCCTAGAAGTTCAAATAAAATAAAAGAAAACGAGCTTTCAATAAATAGCCTATTAAAATTATCTTCGCCTTTGGCTCTTCCTGTTCTTTAATGATTTTTCCTCTTTGTTTGTTTTTTTAATAAAAATTAATTATTTAGTAAAAATTCTTTGTATAGATTATAATGAGTTTCGGCTTCTGTGAACATTTTTTTTGTCTTGAAATTTTATATTTATATAACCCGATTAATTAAATAATTTCTGGGATAATTAATATTTTTATAAAATGTAAATAATGTTTTTTTTCCCCGTCTTATCCGAATAATCGTCTTTGATAAATCAGGTGTATAATAAGTGAATTCCCATGATAATAATTCTATTAAACAACGTTGATAGGAAGATAATCTAACAAGATAATCGTGAACGATAGACCTATATTTCTCCTGAAAGAGAAATTAAAACAATTTATGGCTCTACTTTTAACTTTACTATCATGTCATCTAAAAAAGGAGATGTTATTGTTCCTCTTGAGAATAATTTCTCTTGACAGCATCAGAGATGAGAAGATTATCTCGGTGCACGAGGAACTCAACCTACATTTTATTTTTGAGACATTTATTACATTTTAATATTAATGATTATCGTTAAAGTAAATTGTATCAAACTTCTTTCGAATTAAATTTAGGTTAATTACTCGAAGCGTAGCTTAATTTTTTTTTTACGAGAATGTTTTGTAAGGTCATTATCGAAGTAATGGCTGATGCAAGCCAAACTAAATTTTCTTTCAGAGTAACGGTCGTTTAGCAAAATTTTGCTGACTACAGAAAGGAAGAGACTTGACTTCTACAGACGACATACCGCTTGATGGATGGAAGCTATAGAGACTGACTGTCTTTGCAGGTGACATCATACGTCTTTATAGGAATGACATCACAAAGTGGCTCCTGAAGAAGTCTCTCCAAGATGTAATCTATTTTAACCCTCCACATTAATAATTTTTTAAAAAAATTACTTTTTAATTTGTCTCTCGCTGTTATAAACCGAATTTATGTGGGCAAAATTATAAATAAATTTAATTTAAATAAACCATGAATATATTACGCAAGAAAAATAGTAGAATTTTATACGAATTTTTTTGACGTCGAAAATTTTTGTCAATTTTTGTACTCTCAGTGGGTTTCCATCAGTCTGTAGATCTATCAAATTTTGACATTTACAGATAGTCATCGACTAGTTCTATTTTACCTTATGTCTAACAGGTGAGAACAGTAACTGTCACGGATATCACATGTACAGTATTCTACATGCAGTGTGCATCCTGCTCAGACCAAACGGCAAGCAGGGGCATATAGGCTACTAATAGCGTGCTTATCCTGTCAGATACGAATGATATATCATAACACTATGCTATTATATATTTAGTATGATAATTGAACATCCTTAACATCATTAATGGAACTAATGGGTTTTGCGGGTAACAATGCTGCTATCTACATTTAAAATTAAAGGGAAAAAAATTAATAACATTCATTTTGAAACTTTTATATTGTCTTATGTTGATGAAATATTTTAAAATGTTTATTAATAAATACGTTTTAGTTTATTAAATTATCAACGGTTATCAGTAGAACGATACTAGAATTAATAAATAATGCATGATGATAAAAAGATACGTTGTATCGTGATAAATTTATATTTTTATTATTAATAAAATTTATAATTAAAATATTTTTTTCACGTTTATTTCAAACGTGAATAAAATTATTAACGTTTAATTAAATGTAATATATTTATAGACTATCGTTTATAAACGAATTTGTCTGGAGATACTAACTATTCACATGGAAATCATTAAAATTCTATGGAGCATTCAATTAATGTGAAGAAAGCAACAAAGAAACTAATAATAAAGTTATTAAGAAAAGGCAATTTTTTTATATAAAAAAGAATTCAAATTAATTTGATCTCTCGCATGTCCACTTCCTAACCTGTGACCCAAAAATGTAAGCAGTGTGCCACAGCCAGTCATAAGCTTCAAGACAAGTCATTCATCAGTCTTAGCCACCATAAATCACCGTTGGCTACAAAGTTGCTGCCGCCCAGAGCTTTCCAATCATCGCTGCCGACAGTTTTAACTTCTACTTTAGTTCGGACCAACCTTGAAGTTAATGATTTCCTCCACCAGGACAGTAAATTATGTCACTCCTACCTATTAAAAAGAGCTTGAATCCGAATGATGGTTAGTTACATGGTAGATGATTCTCTATTACAAAAAGCTCTAAACTCATCTCGTACACAGTCTTTTACAACCCAACATTTCACGTATAACTATTGTTCTATCTACAATAAGAAAATTATATATTTTTCGAATAAAACTAAAAAATAACTCGGTACTACTACATAACAAAATAACAAAACGATTGAGAACGGAATTTTAATACGATAAAATCTACGCTGAATTTAAATAAGTATATCCGCTTGTTATATTTAATAGATAGCAGATAAGGGAATAATGTCTTAAGATGAACACGATTTGAAATTGATTATTGTGTAAGGAAAATTTTTTAAAAGTAATTTTTCTTTCAAATCATGAATATCTGGATACAATTTATAAGAATATAGCGATAGAATCGATCATACGTAAAAGTCATGTCTTAAGTAACAGATAAGTTTCCTGCAACATATTCTCTCATGAATAAATTAGTTTAGGAATCTTTCCAGAAATTTAAATATTTAAAGAAATCGTGACATCAGCAATTACTCTTTAAGAAATTTTTAAAAATTAGTCATAACTTATTCTGAACACAGCGTTGAATTAAATTAAATAATTAAAATATTTAAAAAAATAATAATAAAATTTGATGGTTAACATTAAAGGAAACATAAGTCAAAATGAAAAAACGGATTAAAGATTTTCGTTATATAATAAATTTAACATGTCTAATACTAAAAACATAGATGAAAATATTTTTATAAATTTTAAAAAATATTTATTGTAAGAATTGATACATTTATGATATAAAATTACGATAAAGTTAAATTTTAATCGCAAAAACCATATAAATAATTTTAATTTTTGAAAAAAATATGCATTATTATTATTATTAACATTAATACAGTTTCACTGTTTATAACTGTTTATGGAAGTTATTAAAAAATAATTATATAATGTAATTCTAACCATGTAATTTATGCAATAATAAATACGAGTAAACTTACAAAATTTAATTAATAAGCAATTTTTAATTAATTTCGTTTTATATTAGTGTAAAAAGAATATTTAATCAATATTCTTAAGTGGAAAAAACGTAATGAATCCAGGATATAATAAAATTGAATTAATCTTTCACAATGATGTTAACACGAATCTTACTGAACCAAATCTCATACAAATTGAATAATTTTAAGCTTATAAATATCTACATTTGATCGGTATCAAGTATTATCTTAATATATATATATATATATATAAATGTTTTCGTAATTAAAGACCCGAATTAAATAACTATACGTTTATGAATAACTTCATAAGAGTGATCTTCGCGTGTGTGTAAATTTTTCTAGCAGGAATGGAACGAATTGAAGATTTTTGTATCAACAAACAACAGTATAACTTCTGTGTATATTATGATACATTATTATGGCAAATCCTATAAAAATAAGTGACACAGACACATAACATTAAACCCAAGCAGACATAGTGTAAAGAGACAACGACCTCAGGTGTTTTGCACTATCATAAATCAGACAACACCTAGACCAAGATCGCGTCTAGTAAACTTGTTAGCGTGTAACATGGCCGGACCAACCCTTTTCTAGATTGATTTATGTATATCTAGTCTTTTCCTCTTCAGCTAGTTTCCTCATATCTCTAGTTATTTCATTAAGGTTCCATTTTAATCAACCGTATAGAATTTAATTAGTCGGCGACCGTGAACTACTGGCTACTCTACCTAGTCTCGTCTTCATAAGATATCCTCTAGTTGGTAAAGATGCAACATAAAAGGCAATAAAGAACACCGACGTTAGTACAATGTTAATTTATAATTGCCAGAGATCAGCAATAGACCGAAACTAATTAAAATTGTTCTAATTATAAATCTTTCAATTGTGAGGTAATGGTTGATGAATTTTGAATAGAGGAACGTCTCATATTTTAAAATGGAACACAGCTAGATAGGAAGAAAAACAAAATAAAATGTACTAAATGTAGAGGTGATGAGTAGGCCAGAGATGGAGAGCACAGTTGGTGGTCACATGGAAAGATGCTAGTCGCTTAAAGATGTGAAACGTGATCTTCAGCTTCCCTACCAGGATTTGACTTACAAGACCAATTGAACATCTAACAAAATTAAACGTTTAAAACTCCTCTAAATAAAGCTACAGTTGTTGAAAAAAATATAAATTATTTCTGATAGTTTCATTAATCAAACATAATTGTTTATCAATAAGTATATATATAGTAGAGTATAGCAATAAGCAATAAGTATAAGTATTGTATATATAGTCTATATATAGCATAAATATTATATTCGAAGTTAGTAAGAACAGACTACATTGTATATACTACGTTGCATTTTCTAATAATTATAAGAAATTAAATAAAAATATTAAACTAGACCTTTATGAATGAAATAAATTGTTGAGGAAGGTCTTCTCTAAAATTATAGCTTAGGATAACCTTTTGAGGTAAAATATGTAATCATGAATAAGAAAAAAATATGATAAATTTCGTAATTTTACTATGAATAAAAATATCAAAATTTAAATAGGAAAACTTTCGATACTTGTACAAAATTGCAATTTTATATGCAGTAAGTAAGTTTTAAAGATTATTATAGGTTTCAATTCGGAAAAAAAGCTATAGTTTGGCCTTAGTAAAAATTATTTATTAACAATACTAATTACCAAAATTGAATTTTTTAACGAATTTTAATCATTAATAAATTGTTTATAAAATTTCATTTTGGTATTTTATAATTTATAATATTTTTAATGTATGTAATATATTGTAGTCTACATCTACATATAATTTATATTATTAAAAATTTTATATAAATTTATATACAATTTATATAAACAATATTATCTTATGAAATTAAAAATAAAAATTGCATATAAAATTATTTTAGAAGCAAAATAATGTTTTTAACTGAAACATAGGTTTGTCGTTCGTAGATGTTCATTCATAATTTAGCAACATCGTCATATATTATTCATGTTATTCAATCTGATCCAGATGGTATATTGCATAATAACAATATGGACTGCAAACATAAACATTTGTATTCGTATGAATTGCTAAATATCATAATTTTCTTAATAAATGAACCATGGCAGAAGAAAACATTCCTTAAACAATCCGTTATATTTTGAAGATTTATGTCACAAAAATAAAATTTATATATATATATAGGCCTATGGAAATATATATACATGGATATATGGATATATTCATTTAAATGGATATATATATATATTTAAATGGAAATATATATATATTTCCATTTAAATATGTATATATTCATTTAAATGAAAATATATGATATTAAGTCTAGACCAGGTCTAGACTATATATATCGTGAAAACAAACATCATCAAAAGTAACGAACTAGTTAAAAGGTCTGTCATCTATACTATACTTCTCTTTATAAGACTCATAGTGAATATTTCCCAAGTGAAAGCAGGGCAGAAAACATGTTTGTGTAGTTATCCGGGCTTATCACGCGAGATGACAAACAAAACGTAACATTATTATTTCACTCATTACGTAGACAAAGTGGTCAGTGTTTCTACTTAATTTTAATATTAGAATGGATTCTTTTAATTACCGTTTTAAAGTACCGAAACGGAAATATCCTGGACACTCGCGTGACATCATCTGTTTAATCCGGTTTAATTTTGAATCAGAGCTAAATTAATTAACTGCTTTATCAGTTTTCCGGTTATATTATACGCTCCAAGGCTGCGACATAACCCGCAGCAATCATTGACAAATCAAATTGCAACAACAGGGGAATTTCAATTGAAAAGAGGATATAGGTTCTTCACGTGCCGCTCTTTATGCCAATAAGGCACGTGAAGTGCAGGTCTTTCATCCCACAAATGCGAGAGTCGTTCTTCTTAGGATAGGCGATGTAGAACGCCAGGCGCATACTTAACCCGCAGCAGTTTCCCGAACTGCAGACTATTATTAAGAAAAACCGCCATAAACGGAAGTAGGCTATCGTGAATTTCTATGCTAATGGCGCGAGTGGGAGACGACCATGAATGAACTATGCCAGACGCACCTTACGTACTCGAGTAGTATTTTCTAAATAAGGCGTTTTCAGAAGGAAAACTCGAAACGGGGCTAGGAATCTTCACGCTCTATTACGTTCAGTGGTAGAACTGAAGTTTGGAATTGGGTATAAGTGATTATTTTGTGTCTACCGTTGGCGCGCTTAACGACGCATGAAGCAGTCAATGAAATGTAAACGATTTTACGCAATTCCCATCAGCATCAGTGGTGGCTCCGACAGGTTCTAGCTTAGATTGCCGCGACCGGAATTCGAGGGGGGGCGAGGTGCAGGTGCCGTGACCTTGTGCGACTGTAGCCCCAGGGTGGTTCCCCGCCGACGTGATGCGAATGCACCGCTTCGTGACACCTGCACGTCTTCCGTAGATAGCACGTAGAGTGAGGACTATTTCCAACTTATTCTATCTAATGGCATTGCTGTTAAATTGCGGAAGGGTGTACTGATTAGTCACAGATAGAAATTCCGATAGGGGGACCATTGGGACCAACACAATATAAACAAAGATTTTTACAGATATATACAAACGGAATAATAAATTAGTTTGGATGATATCCAAAAGAGACCTGGTCATAATATGTATGACCTCGACCAGACACTGGGGAATGTGTCCCTGTGCTTGTCGTTCGGTACCAAACCCGCCGGTCGAGTTTTGGAAATTCTTCTCTCCCGCCATCTAGTGCTGGAAATCGCATTAAAACCCAAATATTCTCCGTGCTCTCCGGCATTTTCGTTGAAAGAGGGGGCGAAGATGGACTACTGAAGGTGTAGCGTTGATTGCAGTGAAGGCGTAGCCGTCAGTCGTTTTGCAACGAGGAGCGGCAGGTTCATCGACCGGATTGGTCTTCGTCTGGGTGTTCTCCCTCTCTGTTTAAGAGCAAGAAGCTCCAGTCTTCTCCCTTTACTCCCCAACTCGAAGAAATCAAAGCAAATTATCTGGAACAATAAATCAAAATTAACGAAGGGATAAAAATCTTCATCTATCATTTATTCCCATAAAATGCCCCAGTAATTACTCTCAAAATGAAAAAATTGCATATGTACTCTTAACAATCTCTCATTTATTCCAATACAACGCCCACGATAACGCCCGTAAAATGCCATTTTTGCTCCTCACTACTCCAAACACGCATCCTAAAATTAAGGATTTCTTTCAACACGCAGAAGTGCTGCCATCTTACGTATAATTCGGACACTTTCCTCCGTACTGCCTGGGGATAAGTTGGATGCATTCCTTCAGTCTCGCTTTCCCATACTTTAGGAAATAACTGTAGGCGGTAATCTGATATATGGTAGTATTGTTATAGACAGGATTATGGCGTTTATCTATAAATAATAACGATCTAAATATAAGTCTTGGAAATGCGCAGTATGAGGGATGCCACTCAGATTCTACCAGTATAGAAATATTGGAATGGATCTAGACGGGTAATTAAGGAAATTCCGGCGTCGAATCGGGGTTCAGCGACCTTCGCTCCTTGTTCCGCATACCAGGACTAGGCCTAGCACCGGTTGTGACCGACATCCTTAGCACAGACGTCGGAAAATACAAAGAAATGACTACTGTCTGTCATTGTCTCACGCTTGGAATGTTCCATTTATCCGTTTAAGGAGAAAATGTTTTTACACAAAAACAATTTCTCGATAACGCTAATCGCACACATACACACACCCTTCTGATTAACAGAAAGGGCCTCCATTCGCGACTATGAATAGTAACATCAAACAGCCATGGGCTTTTATGTGTCATCAATGTTAAAACGGCCAAGCCTTCTGATAACTGAGTTATTCACTCGTAGATTTAATAGTAAAACAAAACTTTACAAGTATTTAGGTCGAAGAATGATTGTTTTTACCAAACAATGGAAACCCCATCGGTACAAGTTCTAGAAATAAATCAAACGATCTTTCTTCAACAATAAACGATGGCAACAAAAGCCTGTGAAAAAGACGTCCCACTGTCACATCCAATCGTTCTGTATTCAAATTGATTTAAGCATATACTTCAGTTTTTATATCCTTCTAAATCAAGAAGTGGGTTGTTGACACGATACGCGCTTCTTAATGTAAACAAAACACTATATGCAATCAACTCGAATCTGTATAGGTTTACAAGTTATTTTTAAAGATAGCGCAAACTATATTGATTTAAGTAAATTACGCGGAACAAATTTTTCATTTGTTTCTAGCGAGAAAAGTAAGATTAGTTTCAATAGTTTAGAAATGCGGAAATCCGAGATAAACCGCTTTTATAATTGATGATACCACGTCTAGTTTTCTTTAGTTTCGCCACTCTAGTGTGACACAAAAGTGTACCGCTTGTGACAGGATCTTTGTTATAATGTAAACAATGGCCCTGAAGCTGCTCTCCACCAGGCATTAACAAATCTAGCTGCTTTCGGTACCGTAAAACATTAACCGACTTTATTTTAGCATGTTTATGTTTAAAAAATTTATTGAATACACGAAAAAATTATTATAAATTAACATTTATTTTAATACTGTATTCAACTTATAAAGGAGATCAAGAAAGTGTGTCAAGCATAGTCTTATTTAAATTAAAATAACGAAATTTAAATCTCAAATGAAAGAAGCCGATTCTGACAATCCATCATCTAATAAAATCTTTTATAAAAAAATTAATTCTAATTTTATAACTCTAATTAAGATGAGTAATTTATAACTTTTGACGTGCTAAAGCGGTATATATAACTTCACATGCCGTAACTATGATGTTTTAGACTTCCCGGCTAAATTTAACTACAGTATCAACACACTAATGAGTTTATGTTTAGAATGGAAACCATCTTTTCAACATTAGAAAGCATGGTAGACTATATAAAATTTTTGATTGAATATAGCACGCCTTCTGTGGGTGTTTATGTTCCTGATGCTGACATACAATTTTGATAAAACTCCCACTATAAATTACCAGAAAGGCGTTGTACAGAATGATTATTATTTATTATTCGTCTAAAATTTAATCTTTTATTACAGAATTTAAATATTTTGTTTTTATTTTTTCTAAAATAAGATATATATAGATATTCTATTGTATTTAAGTTCTAACAGATGCAAATAATATCGGACAATGAACTATTAAAAAAAACTCGCAATATGGTCACCACATCCTATTACAATAATTTTCGCAAGAAAGATTTCATTCCCCAAATAATTATGATTCATCGAAATTTTCTGGTTTACGTAGAAATAGAGCAAGAGCAAAAAATAAAGTTATTTTGTTGTAATAAATATATAACAATGTGACTTTATTTTTGCCCCAGCACTGTTTCTACGTAAATTAGAATTTTTTAGAAAAATTCTTTTCCTATAAATCAATCAATGATAGTTTTAAATGTCATTGACTGAATAAAATATTCATAATTTTATTATATATATTCAAATTCTACTAGTTTATTTATTTAATATAGGCTATTTTATAACGAATAATAGTGATGGCAGCAAATATGCTAAATTTTGACATTACAGTACTACAAATGGGTTTTAAAATCGTGTAATTTTATGTGTAGTATGAGCACATTACACTTAAAATATAGTATTATATTTATAGCCTCTCATTATTCTTAAATATCATGATACTTTGCTTATTTTTGGCATGTTTTATCGCAATACTTATGATAACACCCCTTCATAATGGCAGAAGGCGTTGCTTCATCTTTCTGTAAAATTTTCCGATAAACCGAGAGATTATATCGATTAAATTTTAGTTTTACATAAATTTTAAAGAAAAACCGCCAGGAAAAGTATTTTTAGAAAATTATAATATTCGAATTTTGAAGTAGTTATCCGATAAAGGTCGAATACTGATTCAACTTAGATAAAATAGCTCTGGAATGATTAAATAAAGTTTCGAATGGATGACAAACTACGAAGCACAGAGATTACATATAGATAGAAATAGTGTTAACCATTTTTACTTTCTGTCTGAAATTTGAATCTTTTTTGCATTCGGGCCCGATGCCAATTCGAACACCCCCGAATAATTTATACTTCGCAGCAGCTGAAGTCTAAAATAAAATGCGCAAGACATAAATATATCCAACTTTAACATCAAAAATTCCGTTTGAAAAAATTTCGAGAATATTTCACGGTTTAAAGTTACAAATAGGTCTAATCCTAATTAATTTTGTGCGGTTATAATTAGGTGGTACATAAAATAAATTATCTTTATATCTGCTTTATCTTTTTCTTGTCGAGTTTAGTCAAATTTTTAAAAAGTATTTTATATTTTACAGGATAAAGAATAACAAATAGTTTATAAAAATGCTGCCAACTTCATAATTCGCAGAAGGAATATCAGATATATATTTGCTGAATAACAGTATATAAATTTTCTTTCGTATTTAAAGATAAATTTAAAATATTTCAATTGGCTTAACATTACAGTACATATATTATTTATTCCAAGTATCAAAACGTTCCAGAGATAAATAGAAACACAAATTATCGATTTATGGCTAACTGTTAAGTAGATTTTGATCACACAAAAGTCATATCTTCTCCTACAATTGAATGGCTGAGTGGAAAAAGATCATATCCTATAGAAACTAACAATAATTAAATCAAAAATATTAAATTCATAAAAATGATTCACTCGATTTGAATATATTTCTTTAATTAATAAAAGAAAAACAACATACATAATATATTATTAATTAATGAAAAACGATTCATTAAATTCTAGAAAATCTAGAATATATAATGAAAATATTGTCAATTTTGATCTAGATATATATTTTACGTTAATAAAACGTTAAAATTATTCAATATTTTTCTTTCTAATAGGATATCAAAGTTTAAGTATATAGACATAATATTGTAATTAATTTGAAATTTATGATTTACGGAAAAACTTTTTATATCAAAAATTTTTTTCCGTAAATCCAGCTAATAATATTGTTCTATATTAAGATACATTCGGTTGGGCTGATTCTCTTTACATTGTTTAATTTAGCGTCTAAGATAAATTCTATTTCCGGAGTTTGATCATATTTCATTATTTATCTACATTTATGGACAGTTTGATTACCGCTTCCAATTCGCAACCCTGTTGTTATTTCCAGCATCTTCTTTTGTGGTATCTTATCGAAAATAATCCATTCCGTAATCAAAAACTTTTATCAAGCGATTCTCTTAGATATTTACATTCTGATGCCATCGTCGTGATAATATATTGTTTTGCAGTTTATTACTTATTTAAACAAAACTAGAGAGAATATTTATAAGGTTATGGGCACTTTAAAATAAATAAAAATAAATAAAGACAACTTTTATTTGTTAGTAAAGTTTTAAAAATTATTAGAAATTAACAAAATATTCCAATGTAATTCGAAGTATTTTTGTAAAAATTCAAATTTTCATTAATAAAATATTTTCAAATATTTATTATTGTTGATATGGTTTTGCAATTAATACAATAATTTGCATATATAAAACTATGAGCAGAATTTTTGAATGTTTATTAAGACATCATGTTCCAGAGATATGAAAAAAATTTTCATATGTTATTATTATATTTCCAACGTCATTTTTATATGTTTCTTAATAATTTAAGATGCTTGAATTTACTTATTTATTTTTTAATTTTCTCTAGAATATAATGTATAATATTGAAAACAGTATTTTTAATTAACTCAGCAGCATTGTTAATGCGCAATTTATTAATCATAATTTAATATTTTTGGAACTGAAAAAATAAATCATATATGAAATATTAAATAGCAGTTTAAATACAGTAACTAGAAACACATTGCGCCATCTGTCGGTTAACATATAAATTTTTATTGAAAACTGGATTATTCAATATTTTTTGGAATTCTTTATCTAAAAATTTTTTTTTATATTCCAGTTATTTAAGTTTTCTCATAAGAAATAACTGTATCAGTTGATAATTTTTACTGTTTAGAAAGATTACTCGACATAAAATAAACAATTTCTAAGTTTTCATCAAAAACTGTAGAATTTAAATGAATAATTTAAAATAAATTGCCATATTTTTTGTTTTTGTTTACTATTCTTGATTAATTAAATTTTTCTGAATATTGTACAATATTTGGTTCTTATTTTACTTTTAAAATAGTCCAAGAAGTATTATTAATATAAAAATTTCAAACATAAGCAATTATTTTCAAAAACGCTTAAAATAAATACTGAACATTAATTTTCATATGGAAATATATTTCCTTTTCCTTTTTTTTTTATTGTATACGTTATGCTCAATGAGCAGAAATTATATTTTAAAACTACTCATCCAAAAATTATCGATTTTTCTAATCCAAGTAACTATGCTGCATATTTTCAGTTTGACTTCATAAAAGAATAAATATGACCCTTTCCCGGAACTAGATCATTTATTTCACTTACAATGAATTGATTCCACTTAGAATTAAATAAAAAAAGGAATTTTTTCTAATAATGAATAAATCACTTTAATAAAATCTCTGATATCAATATAACTTCATATTCAGAAATCATAGGATTTATTATGACTCTTAAAGTGTAACATTTAGAAGGTTTTTTCAAATGTATTTAATGCTTTTTTTTAGTGAAGCATGAAGCCCTAAGTTGTAGCATGTCTAACTTATGCATAAATTTGACCCTGAGAAATCAGAATATTCAAAAACTTTATTTATAAATATCGATAATTTTACGATAGTGAACTATAACACTTTAACGTCTCAAGCAATAAACATAAATGGCAGTAAAATTACCAAAATCAGTTCTTTCCGAATAGATACTTGCTATATCAGAAAGTAAATGATATCATAAATTATTTAAAGCATGAGACCGGAAATGGATATAAAAGATGCTAGAGATGCCTGAAATCTCTCTGGTATCAATGAATATCATACTTAATTCAATCCATTGGAAACAAAGCAGTTAATTTATTGTATGGCATCAAAGAAATAAATAGTATTGAAATATTTTTAGATGTTTCTACAGTTTTAAATTATTCAATAACCATTAACAAGGAGAAATAAAAATGAATGCCTCCTAAATTAAGGGAAGAGGTAAGAGTTGTTTAAAAATACATTATTCAGTTTCGTTGCATTCCAAGCAGAAATTTATTGTAAATCTAGCCATTTATCAAAAAGCAGATATCATGTATAATATTTCAGAATGTCTTAAATTACAAAATTTCGAAGTTCCTTTGGTAATTAGAACAATAAATTTGTCCTTGTAATTCAATTTATTCACAGGTAATGGCATAATTAACTAAATTCGGATGCCTAGTATAGCAAATGCGAAATTAATAAAAGATAAATTAGGAGGAAGAAAAAACGTGGGCCAGTGGCGCAACGGATAACGCGTCTGACTACGGATCAGAAGATTCCAGGTTCGAATCCTGGCTGGCTCGGAAT